>SJYA01001300.1:50024-66304 GCA_006410615.1 Neotragus moschatus | reverse complement strand
CAAGCTGAATTTAGAGAAGCCAGAGGAACCAGAGATAAAATTGCCAACATGCATGGATCATGGAAAAAGCAAGAGAGTTCCAGAAAAACATCTATTTCTGCTTTATTGACTCTGCCAAAGCCTTTGACTGTGTGAACCACAATAAACTGTGGAAAATTCTGAGAGAGATGGGAATACCAGACCACCTGACCTCCCTCTTGAGAAATCTGTATGCAGGTCAGGAAGCAACAGTTAGAACTGGACATGGAACAACAGACTGGTTCCAAATAGGAAAAGGAGTGTGTCAAGGCTGTATATTGTCACTCTGCTTATTTAATTTATATGCAGAGTACACCATGAGAAATGCTGGGCTAGATGAAGCACAAGCTGGAATCAAGATTGCCGGGAGAAATATCAATAAGCTCAGATGTGCAGATAACACCAGCATTATGGCAGAAAGTGAAAAAGAACTAAAGAGCTTCTTGATGAAAGTGAAAGAGGAGAGTGAAAAAATTGGCTTACAACTCAACATTCAGAAAACTAACATCATGGCTCTGGTCCCATCACTTCATGGCAAATAGATGGGGAAACAATGGAAATGATGAGAGACTTTATTTCTGGGGGCTCAAAAATCAGTGAAGATGGTGACCAGCTATGAAATTAAAAGATGCTTACTCTTCAGAAGAAAAGTTATGACCAACCTAGACAGCATATTAAAAAGCAGAGATATTACTTTGCCAACAAAGGTCTGTCCATTCAAAGATATGGTTTTTCCAGTAGTCATGTATGGATGCTGAGCACTGAAGAATTGATGCTTTTGAACTGTGGTGTTGGAGAAGACTCTTGAGAGTCCCTTGGACTGCAAGGAGATCCAACCAGTCCTTCGTAAAGGAAATCATTCCTAAATGTTCATTGGAGGGACTGATGTTGAAGCTGAAACTCCAGTACTTTGGCCACCTGATGTGAAGAACTTACTCATTTGAAAAGACCCTGATGCTGGGAAAGATTGAAGACAGGAAAAGGGGATGACAGAGGATGAGATGGTTGGATGGCATCACCAACTCAATGGACATGAGTTTAAGTAAACTCTGAGAGTTGGTGATGGACAGGGAGGCCTGGCGTGCTGCAGTTCATGGAGTTGCAAAGAGTCAGACACGACTGAGTGACTGAACTAAACTGAACTGAATCACAATGCAAACTCTCTCTTTTCCCCATATCTTTTTTTTTTCTTCCCTGATATTTTACATTATGATGAGTCCAAGGTAATTGTCTTATAGAATGTTATAGAATGTTCTGCATTCTGAGCTTGTCTGATTATTTTCACTTGGTGTCATTTAACTCATTCTTCTCTTCCTTTATTTTCTGTTAATTGGAAACTATGTGTAAAGGGTTGCTAAGTCGCTTCAGTCGTGTCCGACTCTATGTGACCCCACAGATGGCAGACCACTAGGGTTACCCCCGTCCCTGGGATACTCCAGGCAAGAACACTGGAGTGGGTTGCCATTTCCTTCTCCAATGCCTGGAAGTGAAAAGTGAAAGTGAAGTCGCTCAGTTGTGTCCGACTCAGTGACCCCATGGACTGCAGCCTACCAGGCTTCTCCGTCCATGGGATTTTCCAGGCAAGAGTACTGGAGTGGGTTACCATTGCCTTCTCCATGTAAAGGTTAGATTGAGATAGAACATCTTGGCAGGAACACACCATAGATGATGTTGTCTGTTTCATATTGTGTCACATCAAGGGGCATAAAATATCAGCTTATCCCATTTTTAGTGATGCTAATTTGGATTCATTGGTTAGGTTGTTCACTGCCAGATCATAACAACACTAAAATGGAAAATATAGTACAAAGAATTCCTATATACCTTTCACTTATATTCCTCAGATGTTTCGATTTAAAAAATATGTTTGACTTTATTCTCTCTCTTCTCTGTCTCTCTCTCTCTGTCTCTTTATATATGTTTTTTTTTTTCTTTTTCTGAAATATTTGAGATAAATTAAAGATAGACACAGGCCACTTCATCATTATATCAGTTCAGTTGCTCAGTTATGTCTGACTCTTTGAGACTGCTTGGACTGCAGAATGCCAGGCCTCCCTGTCCATTACCAACTCCTGGAGTTTATTCAAACTCATGTCCATTGTGTCGGTGACGCCCTCCAACTAACTCATTCTCTGTCATCTCCTTCTCCTCCTGCCTTCAGTCTTTCCCAGCATCAGGGTCTTTTCCAATAAGTCAGTTTTTCGCATCAGGTGGTCAAAGTATTGGAGTTTCCACTTCAGCATCAATCCTTCCAGTGAACATTCAGGACTGATTTCCTTTACCATGGACTGGTTGGATCTCCTTGCAGTCCAAAGAACTCTCAAGAGTCTTCTCCAACATCACAGCTCAAAAGCATTAATTTTTCGGCACTCAGCTTTCCTATACTCCAACTCTCACATCCATACATGACTACTGGAAAAACCATACCTTTGACTAGACAGACCTTTGTTGGCAAAGTCATGTGTCTTTTTTAATATGCTGTCTAGCTTGGTCATAACTTTTCTTCTAAGGAGCAAGCATCATTTAATTTCATGGCCACAGTCACCATTTGTGGTGATTTGGAGCCCCCCAAAATAAAGTCTGTCACTGTTTCCATTGTTGTGCCATGAAGTGATGGGACCAGATTCCATGATGTTAGTTCATGTGTTTATTTGCTAAATGCAAGGGCATTCTTCTACATAACAGTGTGCAAGGGCATTTTTCTATATAACCATACTGTAATGGTCACAGTTAGAAAATTAACATAACCTCAGATATGCAGATAACACCACCCTTACGGCAGAAAGTGAAGAGGAACTAAAGAGCCTCTTGATGAAAGTGAAAGAGGAGAGTGAAAAAGTTGGCTTAAAGCTCAACATTCAAAAAACGAAGATCATGGCATCCAGTCCCATCACTTCATGGGAAATAGATGGGGAAACAGTGGAAACAATGTCAGACTTTATTTTTCTGGGCTCCAAAATCACTGCAGATGGAGATGCAGCCATGAAATTAAAAGACACTTACTCCTTGGAAGAAAAGTTATGAGCAACCTAGATAGCATATTCAAAAGCAGAGATATTACTTTGCCGACTAAGGTCCATCTAGTCGAGGCTACGGTTTTTCTAGTAGTCATGTATGGATGTGAGAGTTGGACTGTGAAGAAGGCTGAGCGCTGAAGAATTGATGCTTTTGAACTGTGGTGTTGGAGAAGACTCTTGAGAGTCCGTTGGACTGCAAGGAGATCCAACCAGTCCATTCTGAAGGAGATCGGCCCTGGAATTTCTTTGGAAGGAATGATGCTAAAGCTGAAGCTCCAGTACTCTGGCCACCTCATGCGAAGAGTTGACTCATTGGAAAAAACTCTGATGCTCGGAGGGATTGGGGGCAGGAGGAGGAGGGGACAACTGAGGATGAGATGGCTGGATGGCATCACTGACTCGATGGGCGTGAGTCTGAGTGAACTCCGGGAGTTGTTGATGGATAAGGGATGCTGCGATTCATGGAGTCGCAAAGAGTCAGACACGACTGACCGACTGAACTGAACTGAACAGTATTATTATCTGGCCTCCAGGCCTTACAGTTTCACCAGTTGTCCTCTTTATATCATCAGAGAAAAAGAATGTATTTTTTTGGCCTAGTATCCATTTTGAATCACACGTTGCATTTATTTTTAATGTCTCTCTTGTTTTTTTAAATCTGAAAGAGTTCCACAGTATTTCTATTTCTGACATGGCCTTGACATTTGTGAAGAGTACTATTCGATTTTTTGTCGAATACCCTTCAATTTGGATTTCCCTAGTGTTTCCTATTTCAACTGCACCTTTAGATTCGCAATCAGGTTGATGGAAACAAATAGCCCCAGGTCATTCACCTTAAAACCTAAGTAAAGAAACAAACAGTTGGCCAACCAGAGGTGTAGAATTGGTATAGAATTTAAAGGCTGAAGAGACAGTTAACCTGGAGTATCCTGTAATGCACAGTAATGAAGTCTCCTTTATGTACGGTTGGGAAGGTCCCCTGGAGGAGGAAATGGCAATCCCCTCCAGTATTTTTGCCTAGAGAATCCCATGGACAGAGGAGCCTGGCGGGCTACAGTCCATGGGGTCGCAAAAAGTCGGACACGACTGAGCAACTAATATATTTAGTGTTTCCACATTTTTCAATTCAGACTATTATTTTTTAACAGGAGTATCATAGAACATGTTTTTATGCATTTTATCAGGATGTATACAGTACCTACAAATTTTTCTTGTCACTAGAGATGCTACCTTTGGTCTCTTGGTTAAGATGATCGATCCAACGTAAAAATCCTGTGGCCAGAGTAATGGTAATATGCAGATAGGCTAAGACTTAGGTTGCATTCTCTTTCCTAAACATAGGTGTTAATTCTTTTTAACTAAGAAGTATCATGTGGGAAAATATTTGAGACTATATAAGTGTTCTGGTCTCTTCAGATTGTCACCTACTAGTTTTTAGCATATGTTGGTAAGTCTTGCATGAACAGTTATTACTGTGGTGGCTTCTAAGTGATGATTTCCTGATTTTCTCTTTCCTTTCAAAGTTTTATTTTATCTCATTATAGATATAAAACACTTTTCTGTTTTATTGTAATGTAAAAATATCTACAATGTTATTTGTATGAGAAGTAAACTGCTGGAATAATGTCACAGTTTTTGCTTCATTGACTTATTTTAATACATTCTCCCTGTACAGTAAGCTCAGTAAGGTCAGGGATTTTGTTTTATTCACTGATGCATTTCCAAAGAGTTAGAACATGTAGTAGTTGGTAATAAATGTTTTAAATTTTATTTTGTAGATAGAGAAATGGAGGCTTAAGGAGCTAAAATAACTCAAATATGGCAGTCAGGATTCCAACCAAGTTGGCACTTTCATTCATCTCATTACTGCAACAAATGGTTCATGTTTCTTTCCACAAGTTTCTTGAGTTTGAAGAAGCCATTACATTGTGTTTTGTTTCAAATGACATTCTGATGCTTATAGGCTGCACCAGGAATTTCCTCATTAAAAATTAATGAGACAGGGTCAGTAGAACTGTATGACAAAGTTTGTTCAGTCACGTTTTTAAGCCTGATAGAAGGCATAAAAAATGAAAAAGCAAGACTGTCCTACATAATCCAGTGGTGGCTTATCCTCATTGTAGTTCATGATGCTGGCAGAAGCTCCTGAGACAGGAGGCTTCTGTGTGACAAGAGGTTTTGGCACCTAAAGTAGACATTTCAGAGCATGTGATGTGCTTCCTGAGCACCAGACGTGACTTAATGTAGGGACAAACTGGCAAGGACAACACATTCCTGATCTTTCTCAGTATAGTTGATGCATTGCTGTGATCTGAGGCGAAAGAAATAAGATCCGAAGAAACTGAGGGATCCCTAGAGTATGTTACAGCATTTATCAACGATGTGCTCAGCATAAATGATGTAACCTTAGAAGGAAGTCTTTGTTTATATTCACTTAAATCTGTCCTCATAAGGGCACAACTCGCCAGTTTGTATTCTCTATGTACCAAGTTCTGGTATAAGAGACACAGTCAGTAGTTGGCTGATGAATGGATCTCAGGTAGATGAGACATACTACCTGCCCTCTGGGACATCTTAGTTGTCTACCTCCATTTGGACTTAACAGGATTGAAAATTAAAATTGGGACACAAGAAAAATCTGTGTGTTCAGAATCTTTAAGCTATAGTAAAAAATTCTAGGAGTGGCAAGGATCAAAAGTTGGTTAAATTTACACACTTTTCATACTTCTAGCCATAGAGCAATAATCAGCCAAATTATGATCTATCTTTATTGTTATTAAAAAAATATGAAATCATTTACAAATGGACTTACATACAAAAGAGGAAGAGACTCACAAACTTAGAAAACAAACTTATGATTGCCAGAAGGGAAGGATTGGGGCAAGAGATAGGGAGTTTGGGATGGACATGTACACACTGCTATATTTAAAATGGGTAACCAACAGGCCCTATTGTATATAGCACATGACACCCTGGAATGGGAGGGGAATTTGGGGGAGAATGAATATGTGTGTGTATGGCTGAATCCTTCACTGTTCACCAGAAACTGTCCCAACATTGTTGACTGGCTATATACTCCAATACAAAATAGAAAGTTAAAAAAATAAAAATATCAAGTCATAGAATGATTTATTGTGGATAAATTAATTTTCCAAATCACTGAAATTTATCCCTCTAAATGATCCAAATTTCTGATTTTAAATATTCTGAATGGAAATTTTTTTCTCAACTATACTATATTGTACAGTTTAGGGGATACACAGAATAATTTAGGCTGGTAATATTAGGATAGTTTATTAACTATTTTAAAACATAGGCAGAACTACCTCTTGCTCTTCAAACCTTGTTAATTAAGATATGTACTGTGGAATGTATATGTCTTATATATATAATGCCTAAAGGCCACACTGTTCAGACCAAGGCTTCTGCTGTGGTTCAGTTTTGGTAACAGGGCATTTGCAGTCTTGGCCTCCTTACTGAGCCTGAACTTCAGGGTTCAGTTTTTTGTAACAACAATAATACCTCAGAGAGGAATTTTACTGAAATATGGGAAGAGGAAGAAGTCTTCTTTTGTGTTAGTATTATTGTTCCTGCATGGGTCAGGGACAACAAAGCTGTCTCCAATAAATTAGGTAAATGTAATGAATACCATTTAGGGCTGAAGCAGAAGGAATCGCTAGCAATCATTTAGGCTTCCACTCCCATTCTCCAGATGAGGAGACTGAGGACCACAGAGGAGACATAAGTGGCCCAATTCCACAGATTTAATTAGAGGTAGAGCTGAGATTGACTTCTGACCTCTAGCCATTGTTTTTCTTCTTATTCTACACTGCCTCTCTTATCAGATAAGTCTCATGTGGAAAAACTGTAGTTCATTCATGAAAGTGAAAGTTGCCCAGTCATGTCCGACTCTTTGTGACACCATGGACTATAGAGTCCATGGAATTTTCCAGGCCTTTGTTGGGGGAAGGGGAGCAGTTAGTAAATATTGATTGATGGTTGTGTTGAATCCCAGGACAAGAAAAGATTGGTTTAGAAAGACTCTCCGCAGGTTTCTCTCAAGTTTAAAGCTTTGAGGAAGAAGACTCTAATTACTAGAGGAGCAGAACAGGGTTAAGGCATGATATTCCAAAAAGAGGTGCAGGTTACAATCTGAGTCGGATGAACCATGAGCAATCACCCATGTTAAAAGGAGGGTGGGAAGTGGGCAGCTGACTCTCCTTGGTCTGCTGTGATGATTTTAAGGTACTGGTGTCTACAGAAGGTGGGTTGGCATGCCAGTCCATCTGCCCACCTACTTGCTCACCTTGTATTATTGAAGTTGAAAGCCAAGTCACTTACATGGTTGCATAGCTTATTATTGATTTATTTCTTATTTTAACAGTTTTCTGATTAAGAAGATTTCTCATAGTTAAGGACTCTGGACAAAAGAGGGAAGGGGTTAGGTAAAGGAAGACGTCTAGGGAATACTGCCTGTCCACCAGACAGCTGGCAGAGCTGTCTGAGCTACTGCAAGTTGGCAGAGCTGCTTGAAAGTTCAGCCTCTTCTTCCTTCCTTCCTTGGCTCCTTTGTTCCCTCTTTCCCTCGCTCTCTTCTTTCCTTCCTTTCCCCACTTCCTTTTACCTCCTCTCCCACAGACAATCATTCAGGGATATTTTTTGTGTGTATTTTTTTATTTGTATGCTGTAAAATATATTCAACTGTATTTTTGTATGGATGCTTTTTAAAATTTACATAAATACCATGGTATTACATAGCTCATTCTTTGTAAATCAGTAACATGTATTTTAAGATGCATTTATGTCGCCGTGTCTACAATCAGTAAGGGTCTGGTTGGTTACTTTTAACTGCTTGAGTCTTTTTGTTATCCACAGTATACTCCTCAAAGGCAAAACTTGTCTTACTAAGGTTAGAATCAGTGCCAAATTTAGATTGGCCCTTGGAAAGTGCTTGGCCAATTTGTGTTGAGGATTGAAAATATGATATGAATATGGGTGTTTAATTAAAATGTTGGTGAACTGAAAGGAATGAAATGTTAATGAAAGAAGCAGCCAAATATTATGGATATTAAAGATTCACTTAGGAAGAATTTCTATGTTTTCAGAATATTTGATGACCACTGGTTAGCTTTTCTAACTTCAACTTAATACCAATGAGCTATAGTCATAAGTATGATTACCTTGGGACTTCTGAGTATAGTTGAGAAGGTTTTAACATAGTCTTATTTAAAAGTACAGCTTTAGGAAAACAAAAGTGACACACCCAGCACATAAATTCCAACTTAACTCACATCTGGGGTAGGATTAACCTTTAATGGAAATCAGTTAATAGTGTTGTTCAAGTCCTATCAGTTCCTGTGAAGTTCAAATCCCTGCCTTGAATAAAATTCAGTGCAAAAAATTCCACCTTCATTTCTCTCAAGTCGAAAACTTAGATGTCTACATAAGAAAAAGACATTGACTCTGACAGTAACAGCACAACAATCACGGATCTAATTAAAAAAAATTTTTTTGAGCTGAAAATTATAAACAGTGTTAGTGAATTCGTGTCTTAATTTTTGATTTTCTACTGCTATTTACTGAAGGCGCTCCAGACATGTAATTGACTAGGGAAACATGTGGATATGTCACTGTGTATTAGCATAGCCATAGGAGCTATGTGTATGGAAGAAAACTCATAATGCAATTACACGATTGATGGGATTTCCCAGAACCAGGGCCCTAGAAGCCAGTCATTCTCCCACTGTTCCTTGCCTGTGCCTCAGGAGGAGAGGAAATGCTCAAACGATACCTTGCTTGCCCCTGGGATTCAGGGGACTGGCTGGGGGCTATTGAGGCAGACATACAGACGTTTGTATGAAGGGACACTAGGGTGAGTTCATCCTTGGGTTTCTGCACTTTCAGAAAGAAGCCTTTTTTACAAGAAGATTATTATCAATTCCTTCTGAACTTTACAATATCATGTAGTCATTAAAATCATGGACGTTAGGGCCAGGCAACCATGGTTTGTAGATCAGCTCTGCCATTTACCAGCTGAAGGACTTTGCCAAGTGACAACTTCCATGAGTCTTCATTCTTCATTTTTTAAATGACAAGGCTAAACAGGTTTCTTCACGGCAGAAATTTTGAGGGTTTTTTAAGATGGTAACGTAAACTGTGAATCTCTGAGAGGCTGTTAGGGCAATATAGGACTTCACAAAGCATTTCATCATGGAGTACTTTTTCTCTCAGAGCATCTTACAGAGCTAAATTTCTGAGCCACGTGTTTGGGGATCATCACCACGTGAGGATGTTCTACATACTTATCTAGTAAGTCATGACTGAATAAGGTCCGTCTAGTCAAAGCTATGGTTTTTCCAGTGGTCATGTATGGATGTGAGAGTTGGGCCATAAGGAAAGCTGAGCACTGAAGAATTGATGCTTTGAACTGTGGTGTTGGAGAAGACTCTTGAGAGTCCCTTGGACTGCAAGGAGATCCAGCCAGTCCATTCTAAAGGAGATCAGTCCTGAATATTCATTGGAAGGAGTGATGCTGAAGCTGAAACTTCAATACTTTGGCCACCTGATATGAAGAACTGACGTATTTGAAAAGACCCTGATGCTAAGAAAGATTGAAAGTGGGAGGAGAAGGGGACGACAGAGGATGAGATGGTTGGATGGCATCACCGCCGACTCAATGGACATGAGTTTGAGTAAACTCCAGGAGTTGGTGATGGACAGGGAGGCCTGGGGTGCTGCAGTCCATGGGGTCACAAAGAGTCAGACACGACTAAGTGACTAAAGTGAACTGAATAATAATTGTTATTTGATAAACTGGCCCTATTGTGAGTGACTTATATGTTTTATATTTATTTTTATAATCAACTTTTAAGAAAGATATTTTTATTATTCCTATTTTGCAAGTGAGAACACTGAGGCACAGAGAATTGATTGGACTTATAGCTCTCCTCAGCCCTCTAATTTGTTGTTTAACCTAAATCTCAAGTTTTTAGTCTTAGTGACTACAGTTTTCGTCTACCCAACTTCTATTTGGCCCTTCGCAGATCCATCTGTTCTTTTTAACAGTGTCCTATTCTTTTATTATAATTTCCATTCCTTCTTTTATCTCGTTAATAATTGAAGGAGCCCCAAACATGCAGTTATCTGGGGAACCATGTGGAGGTGCCACTTTGTATTAGCATAGCCATCCAAGTGGTGGCTCAGATGGTAAAGCGTCTGCCTGCAATGCAGGAGACCCAGATTTGATTCCTGAGTCAGGAAAATCTCCTGGAGAAGGAAATGACAATCCACTCCAGCACTCTTGCCTGGAAAATCCCATGGACAGAGGAGCCTGATAGGCTACAGTCCATGAGGTCGCAAAGAGTTGGACACGACTGAGTGACTTCACTTCAAGAGCTGTGTAGTATGGAAGAAAAATCAAAATGCAATTATTTGATAAGTGGGACTTTTGTATTATTTTGCATTGTCTGAGTTTGTTTTATAATTTCTGGTTTTGAAGTACAAATTGTTACATTTTATATATCTACTGACTATCCCTCATTGTAGCTCATCTCCTTGTATAATTTTTTAAGTTTTTATGAGTGAATTTATCTCCAGGACATATGGTTAATTGTGGCTTGCTGCTGTTTATTTCTGGCACTACAGGGTTGCTTAATTTAGCAAATAAAAATATAGAATATTCAGTTAAATCTGAATTTCAGAACAATATTAACTAACTTTTTAGTGTAGTGTTAGTTGCTCAGTTGTGTCTGACCCTTCACGATCCCATGGACTGTAGCCTGCCAGGCTCCTTTGTCCATGGAATTCTCCTTGCAAGAAGATAGGAGTGAGTCGCCATTCCCTTCTCAGGGAAGGGAATTTTTTAGCATAAGTGTTCTCATATTGCAAGTTTAAAACTGTTTAACTGAAATTCAAACTGAACTGGTATATTTTATCTGACAGTGCTATCTGGAGGGTCCTCAGAAACCTGCTTCGTGAAAGTCTGTACATAGCATGATTGTATAATTGAGTCCATTTGGATCCACAGGGACTCACAAGAGTCAGACCAATTTTTATATACTTACTTGGCTTGAGTTTCCTAGAAAGTATGGGTGTATACCTTTGGATGCTGTGTGGTATGATCAGACTTCCAGGTTTCCCTGGTGCTGAGATACTGCCCAAGAGATGGGATCACAGGGCTAAAACCAGGAGAGTATTAGCAAAGGTGATAAGTTGGCCACATTAACGCCGCATCCGTGTGTGGTGTGGACTTGGAGTCCAGATTTTTACAGAACTTTTTTTCCCTTAACTCCTGAGTATGCAGCAATTTCCCTTGGTATATCTGAGAGTTATTGCTTAGGATTTTTCTAATTCTTTTTTTATAAAAAGGGCAGCCTTTTGAAAGTCTAAAGTTAATATAGGTGTCTATGTTTCCTGTTCCAAAAATGGATGTTAAATGCCATCTCTTGGATCTCTGGCCTATTTGTGGGTTTAATACTCATAAGCCAGGATGCTTGTTGAACTTTACTGATCAGACTCTGAGTTTCCTTTTTGTATCTTAAATTTTATTTCTCTCTCTTAAACATTGCTGTGTATTTTTTTAGTTCTTATATTTAATACAGCATATTTATGCATTTTTAGTGAGAGAGAGCGCCTCATTAACTGCTTACCATCTTACCAGAGTGGTGAATATCTCTATAATAATTGCATTTTCTATAACAAGCATGTAAATTAAAAAATTACTCTTGTGAAGGGTATAATGATGCTAAAATTCTTGCTGATCAGTAGGAATGAGGAATAGATATAATCTTTTGAGAAGAATTAATAAGAATTACGAAGTGCCTTGAAAATCTTTACATGCCTTAGTCTAGGAACTGATCTTAAGGAAATAATAAAAATATAGGAAAAGTTTCAAGCACAAATACATTTTTCATAATGTTACTTATGATAACAATTGGAAGCAACTTAAACATCCCCAAATAAGAGGAAGATGGTATCCTTCATATCCTTCAGTCTTTTACAAAATTTTGGTTAGAAAAATTTTACTGAGGATTATATGTTTCACAAACTATGCTAAATAGTTTATGTTAATTTAATCTCCATAATTCACGAGCTAGATGTTATTGTTCTTTCCATTTTACAAGTGAGAAGACTGAGTCAGTTTTTGGAGAGAATGTCAGTCTGCCTGACTCCAAAGCTTATTCTCGAAGCCACTAAGCTAGGACCTCACAATTGCATTTCAATTTTAGAGTAAAATCAAAAGTGTCTTCCCGCCCTTTCTCAGGTATGTGTTTTGCAAATATTTTCTCTCATGCTATGGTATTTGTCTTTTGATTTTCCTAATAGTATTTTTCTGAAGGACGGAGTTTTAAATTTTGATGCAGTTCAATTTATCAATCTTTTCTTTGGTAGATTATATTGTAAGTTTCTGTCCGATCTTTGCTTAACCTAAGGTCACAACAATTCTGTCCTGCTGCTTTCAGAATTTTCATAATATATGTCACACTAGACATCATATTGGGATTACCATGATGATGTTTTAAAGAATAAGGTTGTTTACTTATTCTTGTCTGTAACTCCATGAGGAAAATCACGGCTGGCAGGTAGGAGCTGTAGCATTGTGGTTGAGCTCCAGGGCTGTAGACTGGGATTGTGTGGGTGTGAATTTCAGCCTCACTGCTACCTATGTGGCTTTCACAAGCTATTTATTTAAGTTTCTCTCGTCTATCAAATGAGTGAAATAAGAGTGCCCACCTCATAGGCTTGTTATGAAGACTTGATAAGTTATTCCATGGAAAGTGCATACGGCAATGCTATCTCATTATATTACCAGAGTTGCTCAGTTCGTTTTCATTGAGGGAAGATGAGATGAGTGGAGAAATGAGCTCTGAATGAATATCCGAAGACTGATTTCCCCTTTTTGGACTTTCTTATTGCCATTAACACTTACTAGCTTTCTCCATTTTCACCAGGCTTCAAATCTCAGGCATCTCCTCCTTATTTTGCCACTCATATCCGTGTGTCCACGTGTGAATGAATTTATCCAATATGCATTTATTTCATTAATCTTACAAGTATTGAGTACCTGGTAAAAATTCTTAAAAACAGTTTAACTTCTCAGTTGGAAAATAAAGGGTCAATTCTTGCCACTCAGAACTTTTAATCTAGTAGACAAGAGTACACGTGATCAAAATAGAAGACACAGAATAACATAGGTAGGTACAAATAAAGTGCTGGCAAAATCTGAGGTAGAAGGCATATGTAGAGTTCTCTTCATGTAGGAATATCTGCAAAGGCTAGTTCGAGAAGGTGACACCTGAAGTTTATTTCTTCATCTCATAGAGTTTAAAAATAGATATTTCTATACAGTGAGTGGCTCTCTGCTAGAAGATATCCAAGGACCTGGGGCCTTTCCATTTATGATTCCTTTCCTTTCATTGCATGACTTCCAAGGTTGCTATACTCGTCTGCTTCAGACTGGCAGAAGGGAGAAAAGCAAAGAGGATTATATGTGAGAGATTGTAATGATCAGGTCTGGAAGTGGTGGCACCTATCATATCAAGTCATTCTGTACGCTCTTGAACCAAAGCTCATGTCCATGTCTAACCTCAAGGAAGCCTGGGAATGGTAATCTCACTGTGTGCCCAGGGCAAAGAGGAGATGGATGTGGTAAACAGTTATCTAGTGTCCGTCTCAATGCATGAAGAATTTAGAATAGCTGTATATGCTGTGAGAGTATTCCATAATAGTTTAAAATAGGCAGTCCTTTGCCAACTAGGAGCAGTTGTTGTCAGGAAAACACTGCTGCAGAAAGACTCATGAAGAACAAAAAAAGAAAAGTTTTGCTCAAGAGGTTCAATGTTAAAGGGGTAGTTAGTTAACTTTCTGTGCTGGTTCTATGAAGTATGTTTTCTAAAAGAGGGGAAGAGCAAGTTCCTCTTTTGTTTCCATGATTCTTATACAAATTGTTCTTCTGAGCAACCAACTCAGTCAACTAATACCAGCTAATTCTCTAATCCCATACACAAAAATAAACTCAAAATGGACGGACCCACAGTGTAGGAAACTATAAGCAAGGTGAAAAGACAGCCTTAAGAATGGGAGAAAATAATAGCAAACAAAGCAACTGACAAAGAATTAATCTCAAAAATATACAGGCAGCTCCTGCAGCTCAATTCCAGAGAAGTAAATGACCCAATCAACAAATAGGCCAAAGAGCTAAACAGTCATTTCTCCAAAGAAGATATACAGATGGCTAACAAAGACATGAAAAGATGCTCAACATCACTCGTTATCAGAGCAATGCCAATCAAAACCACAATGAGGTACCATCTCAAGCTGGTCAGAATGGCTGCTATCAAAAAGTCTACAAACAATAAATGCTGGAGAGGGTGTGGAGAAAAGGGAACCCTCTTACACTATTGGTGGGAATGCAAACTAGTACAGCCACTATGGAGAACAGTGTGGAGATTCCTTAAAAAACTGGAAATAGAACTGCTTTATCACCCAACAATCCCACTGCTGGGCATACACACCAAGGAAACCAGAATTGGAAGAGACACATGTACCCCAATGTTCATCACAGCACTGTTTATATTAGCCAGGACATGGAAGCAACCTAGATGTCTTCGGCAGACAAATGGATAAGAAGGCTGTGGTACATATACACAATGGACTATTACTCAGCTATTAAAAAGAATGCATTTGAATGAGTTCTAATGAGGTGGATGGAACTGGAGCCTGTTATACAGAGTGAAGTCAGAAAGAAAAACACCAATACAGTATATTAACACATATATATAGAATTTAGAAAGATGTAACAATGACCCTATATGTGAGACAGCAAAAGAGATACAGATATAAAGAACAGACTTTTGGACTCAGTGGGAGAAGGCAAGGGTGGGATGATTTGAGAGAATAGCATTGAAACATGTATATTACCACATGTGAAAGAGATCGCCAGTCCAGGTTCAATGCATGAGACAGGGTGCTCAGGGCTGGTGTACTGGGATGACCCTGAGGAATGGGATGGGGGGTGAGGTGGGAGGGGCATTCAAGATGGGGAACACATGTACACCCATGGCTGATTCATGTCCATGTATGGCAAAACCACTATAATATTATAAAGTAATTAGCCTCCAATTAAAATAAATAAATTTTTTTTAATGGGCAGAAGACCTAATTAGATATTACTCTAAAGGCTACATACAGATGGCCAATAAGCACAGGAAAAGATGTTCAGCATCACTAGCTATTAGAGAAATTAAAATCAAAGCTACAATAAAACATCACCTTACACCAAACAGAATGGCCATCATCAAAAAATCTACAAACAATAAATGCTGGAGAGAGTATAGGGTAAAGGAACCCTTGTTCACTGTTAATAGTAATGTAAATTGGTATAGTATAGCCACTGGGGAGAACAATATATAGGCTCCTTAAAAAAAGCTAGTAATAGAGCTAGCATATGATCCAGTAACCCACTCCTGGTCATATATCTAGAGAAAACCATAGTTCAAGAGGATATATAGCCCAAGTGATCATTGCAGTGCTATTTATAATACCCAAGACATGGAAGCATTCTAAATTCCATTGAGAAATGAATGGGTAAAGAAGATGTGGCTATTGGACTATTCAGTTCGGTTCAGTTCAGTCGCTCAGTTGTGTCTGACTCTTTGCGATCCCATGAATCGCAGCACGCCAGGCCTCCCTGTCCATCACCAACTCTTAGAGTTCACTCAGACTTCCACCCATCGAGTCAGTGATGCCATCTAGCCATCTCATCCTCTGTTGTCCCCTTCTCCCCCTGCCCCCAATCCCTCCCAGCATCAGAGTCTTTTCCAATGAGTCAACTCTTCCCATGAGGTGGCCAAAGTACTGGAGCTTCAGCTTTAGCATCATTCCTTCCAAAGAAATCCCAGGGCCGATCTCCTTCAGAATGGACTGGTTGGATCTCCTTGCAGTCCAAGGGACTCTCAAGAGTCTTCTCCAACACCACAGTTCAAAAGCATCAATTCTTCAGCACTCAGCCTTCTTCACAGTCCAACTCTCACATCCATACATGACTACTGGAAAAACCATAGCCTTGACTAGACGGACCTTAGTCGGCAAAGTAACATCTCTCTTTTGAATATGCTATCTAGGTTAGTCATAACTTTTCTTTCAAGGAGTAAGCATCTTTTAATTTCATGGCTGCAGTCACTATCTGCAGTGATTTTGGAACCCAGAAAAATAAAGTCTGACACTATTTCCACTGTTTCCCTGTCT
>SJYA01001300.1:34036-48514 GCA_006410615.1 Neotragus moschatus | reverse complement strand
TTCATGATTAAGTTGAATATTTTATTATTAAATTGTTTATTCTCCTGCAAGGCTGTTGCTTCACTGTATAAAAATAGCACCAGCAAACACAGTATATTGCAAAATTAAGATAGTAATATTCTTCACTGGACACTATACAACTAACAAACTTTTCTCCACTGGCAGTTATTTCTAGTGGGAAGATAATTTTGACCCAAATCCAAGGATAGCTGTAAGCAAGTTACAATGTCATATAAGGTTTAAGGTAACCATGTTATCCTTGAATTACATAATTTTTGTAATTAGTTTTACCAGAGACAATTTCAGGAATTCTGAATATTATAATTGGAGCCTAGCCTAAAAATCACAGGATGCTGTGGAAAAGATGCACAGTGTTTATCTGAAGTCATTAGAAAGTTAAGGGGTATTTTCTTCAGGAAACATTGCTACAAGTAGTTTCTTTTGCTAAAAGTTGGTTTTTAAATATCTATCCACCACTAATTTAAGACAACTATGCTAGATTAAGTTGTTTCAAAGTAGTTTATTTAGGGGTTCCATTTTCACTCCTCAATAGAATTTATGTATTTCTCATATGCTTCTTCACTCATTAGTTCATCTAGTTTCTGAAGGGTTACTGAATGTCATCTTGATCAGCCAACCATCTTCATAACAAGACTTGTTGACAAGTCCGAGATTTTCTGCTAGAGCTTTATTAACTTCAGTTACTTCTCCTGATAGAGGAGAATAGAGTTCACTAGCAGCTTTCACACTTTCCAAAGCACCAAACTCCTCTTGTTTGTTCAACTTTGTCCCAACTTCAGGCAGACTAGAGTAAACAACATCTCCCAAAGCTTCCTGTGCAAAATTGCTGATTCCCACTGTTCCAACACCATTTTCTGTTGTTACCCATTCGTGTTTTTCTGTGAATTTCCGCACCGACAGCAGAGCAGGGCCGGTGCGCAGCGCCCGGAAGGCACTTGCTGGCAGTCCCCAGGGCCGCGGCGAGCAGGGTGCGCTGGGTGCCGAGATGGCACACAGGGTGCCAACCGCGGCCGCACACTCTGCACCGCCCACAGCGCCACGTTCGCACCGGTGCAGAGGGTCTCCGCGGGGTATTTAGAGCAGGCGGGGCGGGACTGGACTCCTCTTTCACTTTTATCAAGAGGCTCTTTAGTTCCTCCTCACTTTCTGCCATAAGTGTGGTGTCATCTGCATATCTGAGGTTANGTCCCAACTTCAGGCAGACTACAGTAAACAACATCTCCCAAAGCTTCCTGTGCAAAATTGCTGATTCCCAATGTTCCAACACCATTTTCTGTTGTTACCCATTCGTGTTTTTCTGTGAATTTCTGCACCGACAGCAGAGCAGGGCCGGTGCAGAGCACCCGGACCGCACCCGCTGGCAGTCCCCAGGGCCAGGGATTCTTTCTGTTACTGTTAAAGTGGAATTTTTGGCCTGGGGCCATTAGCCACAGCCCTGGGTCAGGATCTCTCAGGGCGGTCCTCGGGGGTTGAGGGTGGGGCAAGGAACAGCCTCTCTCTTGGGTCTGAGTATGGCTCAGAGGAGTACGGATCATGGCTCCCTCTGCCTATATAATCCAGAATCTAACTCATGATTGAGCTCCCATCTATTTATGGCTTCAGTAGTTTAAAACGACCTTAAGAATCAGCCCCTTGTGCTCCTCTTCTGATCTATGCGCAGCACCACAGTGTCTCAGAGGGGAGGGCTCATGAGCTACTCCTTTGCCCCTGTGTAGGATCCTCGCATCTGTGACTCCAGGGAGCCAATGCTCTGCCCACGACCACCGGTGTCTTGGGACTATCTTGGAAGAATCAGAAACTGATCCTGGGTCCCTTCCAGGATGGTTCATCTGTTCAGAAGTTCTCTGGGAAGTGGTGTACATTGTTTACCATTCCTGCTGAGCTTGGAAAACCCATTCTGGGTGGGATTCTGTTCCTGACCTCTCTTCTCTTCCCCCCACAGTTCCAGAGTCTAGAAAAGCTGCCACTACTGAAACGTCAGAAGGACTAGACTGGGACATTCCAGAGACCCCTTCCCTTCCTCCCTCCTGCCACAGTACCAAGTGACAGCTCTAGCTTTGAAGGTACACTGGAAGAGATCAGAAATGCTAATACCCAACGCTGAAGCTTCATTTGCCCCAAACCTGGGCAATAGAAACCTTCTCCAAGACCCAACACACTGTCCCCGCTCCCGGTGGAGCCCAGGCCCACGATCCCTGGCTTAAAAGGCCAGCGAGACCCAGCAGGCCCTAGGCCTTCCCCCACAACAAGGCTGAGTCTTCCTATCCTTCCACCCATGGACCCTGCATCAGCCCCTCTTCCAACACCCACTCCATTCAACCCCAACCCCTCTGCTCTGTCCTATGTCTCCCCCTCCTCTCTCTGCCCCAGGTCAGCACTTGGACCAGCCTCCCTGCCATTCCAGGTCTGTGTGTCTCTGCTCAAAGGTCATGGTCTCCCCCACTGGGGCTGGTGCCCTCAGAGCTGGTCCCTGCAGAGTTCTCAGCACAGGGCCTGGTGCATGGAGTGTGTGGGATGAGTCAGAATGGACAGTGGGGAGGAGGGTCACTGAGGTTGCAGAGTCAACAGGGACATGCAAGTGTGGTATATCAGGTCTGACAAGCCCCAGCAGAATCTAGCCGTGAGCTCTTCTGAACGTTTTAGGGCCTGGGCTTTGGTGTACGGGGAAGAGCAGGCCCTCCCTCTGCTCTGAAGAGGGCAGAGCCTTCGGGGTAGGGGGCCAGGGATGGTGGTGGTGGTGGGTGGCCTGTGGACAAGGCCACCAACTCAGGGATGGAAGCTCCCGCGGCAGGGCCCTGGGAAAGGCCCAGGCCACATTAGTTGCTCCTCTGGGGTGACCAGTGCACCTGGCCCCTAAGCCTCAGGAGACCCACATTTCTCTGAATATAATTCCCTTCCATGGAGAAGACTGACAGCTGTGTAGCTCGTGGTCTTGTCAGGACCAGAGGAATCCAGGCACCGCGGCTCCAGCTCTGTCCCCAGTCCTCAGCCTTTGGTTGTAGAGAGAGGAAAGGACCCTCAAGTTCCTCTGCGGTGGAGGCCTCAGTGATGGTGGCCTGGCGTTGCCAGTCAAGCCAGGACTAGGGGGAGGCAGACGGAGTCCCAGATGCACAGAGTGATCAGGCTCCGGGACCTGGTGCAGCACAGGGGCGGCGACACTGCACACTCCTCTTCTAGTCTGCAGAGAATTGAACTTACCGGAGCCCTTTGTGAAGCGGATCGGAAGGGGGTAGCCGTGGCCCTGAGGCTGGACAGGGAAGNCTTTATTTTGGGGGGCTCCAAAATCACTGTGCATGGTGATTGCAGTCATGAAATTAAAAGACGCTTACTCCTTGGAAGGAAAGTTATGACCAACCTAGATAGCATATTAAAATGCAGAGATATTACTTTGCCAACAAAGGTCCGTCTAGTCAATGCTAGTCATGTGTGGATGTGAGAGTTGGATGTGAGCGCTGAAGAACTGATGCTTTTGAAATGTGATGTTGGAGAAGATGCTGAGTCCCTTGGACTGCAGGGAGATCCAACCAATCCATTCTAAAGGAGATCAGTCCTGCTATTTCTTTGGAAGGAATGATGCTAAACTGAAACTCCAGTACTTTGGCCATCTCATGCGAAGAGTTGACTCATTGGAAAAGACCCTGATGCTGGGAGGGATNAAGATGCTGAGTCCCTTGGACTGCAGGGAGATCCAACCAATCCATTCTAAAGGAGATCAGTCCTGCTATTTCTTTGGAAGGAATGATGCTAAACTGAAACTCCAGTACTTTGGCCATCTCATGCGAAGAGTTGACTCATTGGAAAAGACCCTGATGCTGGGAGGGATTGGGGGCAGGAAGAGAAGGGTATGACAGAGGATGAGATGGCTGGATGGCATCACTGACTCGATGGACGTGAGTTTGACTGAACTCTGGGAGTTGATGATGGACATGGAGACCTGGTGTGCTGTGATTCATGGGGTCGCAAAGAGTCGGACACGGCTGAACTGAACTGGATAGCTGAGTTGCTTTCCTGTACACCTGAAATGAATACAACATTGTAAATTAACTGAAGTTCAATATAGAATAAAAAATGTAAAAGTTAAAGAACAATTATAAGAATATTCTTTAATAATGGTTATATGAATGTGGTCTCTCTCTCTGAGAGCACCTTATTATACTGTATTCATCTTTCTTCCTGTACTGATGTGTTGTGGTAAAGTGCCTGTGTGATGAGATGGAGCGAACTGAATGGCATAGGCATTGTAACTTAGTGCTGCTGCTAAGTCGCTTCAGTCGTGTCCGACTCTGTGCGATACCAGAGACGGCAGCCCACCAGGCTCCCCCATCCCTGGGATTCTTCAGGCAAGAACACTGAAGTGGGTTGCCATTTCCTTCTCCAATGCATGAAAGTGAAAAGTTAGGCTGCTATTTAATCTACTGACAAAATGTGTCAGAAAGAAGATCATCTGTTTTGGGTGACTCTGGATTACAGAGCCATTTGATGTCAACGGTTGGATGTCATGAGTAGACGTCAGTTATTGGGGATCCCAGGCAAGACAGAATTGGACAGTGTGAGATTTCATCATGCAACTCAGAATGGCATGCAATTTAAAACTTATTAATTGCTTATTTCCTGAATTTCCCATCTAATATTTTCAGACTGGAGTTTACCACTGATTAGTCAAACTGAAAGCAAAGCCATGGATGAAGAAACTACTATAATTTATTTATCCATTATATTACTAATGGACATCAGGGTAATTGTCTGCTTTTGGCTTTACTAATAATACTGCTTATGAACATTCTAGTATATGCCGTTTGCTGATGAAATATATGCTGTTCTTTTAGGAATATACCTCAGAGTGAAATTACAGATCATAAATCATTAGGCCATCTTTTAATCCATAGACCCAGTTGTGATTTTTGTGTTTTTCTTTTCATTCTCTGTATCAGCTGAGCTCCCCAAATCTGCTATTCCTGATTGGAGCAAGGCTAAAAGGGAATTAACCACTCATTCTCTTGCAGTTCTTCCATCTTGATTATGGGTCGAAGAAACTAGTATTTTGACACTCAGCCTTCTTGGCCTGCATTGATGGAGATCTCTAGAGTGTCTTTTCACCTATTCTGGAGTTGGGAGAGGGAAAGTATCTGACTTGTCTGATAATAGTGAGATGCTGATGAGCACTGGGCTATAATAAACTCTTTCAAAGGACCAAAAGCCATTTGAAACCATCCATTCATACGTTTCCCGTTGTCATATCATTAACAGAAATAATATGTCTGTGCTCTTCCCTCAAATGCCGGTAGAAGGCCTAAGTAGATCATGAAATGGTCAAAGAGAAAGGATGGCAGGAGCCGCAGCAGGACAGGATGCCAGAAGATTCTCTTACTGCTGTTCCAGACATCTGGCCACGCAGGCCAGGGCCCTGGGAGTCAGCTTTCTCATTGTTTCACTTTCACATTTAATCAGCCAGAAAGTTTCATCTATTCTGCTCTGATTGTCTCTTAAATCTGTTTTGTCTCTGTTCTCCCTGCCGTGGTTCAGCCCCACATCATCTGTCTTCTCACCCACATCGCCAGGGTGTTACCTGCCCTTACTCCTCACTCCCTCACCCCTTCTCAGACACTTGCTCTCCATTCATCACTTCCTTTCATTTGATAGAACTGGGTGATTCTAAAATAGAAATCTGATTGAAATACTTATTCCCTAACCCAAATCCTTCATTAAGCCCCATGGCCTTCAGTATTAATCACAAAGTATATTTGGATATACCTGACAAGTTCAGGGGTCAAGTATGAATATAACATGATTCTTGTCTATTTCTTCAGTCTCCTGTCTTACTGATTATCTCTCTCCCATAGAACCCTTTGGTCCAGCTACACTACACTATATTACACCACACCAGACTACACTGTGCTACACTTCACTACACTACGTAACACCACACCATGCCACACTACACTACACCAGACCACACTATACTATATCACACCACACCACACCACACTGTACTATACTATACCACACCACACCATAATACAGTACACCACAGCACACCACAGCACACCACACCACACTACGCCACACCAGACCACACTATACTATATCACACCACACCACACCATACTACACTATACTGTACCACACCACACCACACTGTACTACACTACACCACACCGTACCACACCATACCATACTATACTACACCACACCACACCACACCATACTACTTTGTGCTACAGCACACCACACCATGCCACACTGTACTATATTACAGCACACTATACCATACTATACCACGCCACACCACACTACGCTACACTACACTGCACCACACCACACCACTCCACACTATACTACACCACACCACAATATACTATGCTACACTACACTACACTACCCAACTTGCAGTTCTGGAGAATTCCATACTGCCTTTCATTTTGCTCACACTGCCCCCTCAATCCTCGTTCCTTCCCCTGCCTTCTCTGTTATCTCCTTTTCTCTTCAAGTATAATACAGGAGGTCAGATGCCTTCCAGCCAACCTGTGATTCCCTCAAAGTTGGGGTGGGATCCTTCCTTTAGGGTCTAATAGACCTTACACTTTCCACAATAACAGTGTATGACAGTGACATATTTGTCTGTCTCTTTCCTAGTCATTCTCAACTTTGGCTCTTCTTTGGTCTTTACCCCAGTGATTACAATTTAATTAGTTAGTAGTGGGACCCACTAGGATTCTTGTAAGCTTTAGGTAATTTTAGCATGCATTCAGAGTTGAGAATCACTGTCTTAGACTCTAAGTGCCTCTGATCTTGGACCTCTTCTCAACTAACTGTATGTTTTCTCAGGGCCTGGATAAGAGTGGATTTTCCAGGCTCTGTTGCTATTTGTTGACTAAATGAGTATAGATCATGAAAGAGCAAGTTTTGAGGAAGTGTATCGAGATGTTCAGGAAGGGGAGGAGTTATTCCAGGCTCTGGTTGAGAACAAGCATCTTTCCTTGAATACTCATCCTTGCAGAGCTTGGCCAAGCTTAAGATGCTGGAAGAGGGCCAACCCCTACCTGGGAGATGTATAATCTTAGAATGTTTCATCTCCATTTGCACATTTCAGCCTCACTTGTCCATCAGTCACAAATGTTCTATGCATGAGTGAGTCTGGAAATAGTGGGAGTTTCCTAGCCCTGTAGCTTATGGTATAATACAATAATAGAATAGAGTTTATTTAAGTGGGAGGACAGGGGATCATGGCTGTTAAAATTATTTTTATGACTCTTCTCTAATCTTTCAGAGTTACATTTAGTAAAAGTCATTCCTGTTATTCAAAGAGAAGCTATTAAAGCAGCTTATGTCCCCCCACCNCCCTGTAGCTTATGGTATAAAACAATAATAGAATAGAGTTTATTTAAGTGGGAGGACAGGGGATCATGGCTGTTAAAATTATTTTTATGACTCTTCTCTAATCTTTCAGAGTTACATTTAGTAAAAGTCATTCCTGTTATTCAAAGAGAAGCTATTAAAGCAGCTTATGTCCCCCCACCCTGTGTACACTACAAATAAAAAATAGTTACACTGATAATATTAGCTGTACTCTCAGGTGAAGGCTTTGGTTCTGAGCTCATGTTTGTCTTCATTATGTCTTAAAACATCTACACTCTCAGCTCACTTTGGCACTTTGTACACAGCAAATGCTGAAGCTCGTTCTGAATTCAGAGAGGAAAAAATCAAATATATTCCCAGTGGACACCAGAATTTTATTTTTCCTTTCTTCTTCTCTCTGCCAAAGTGATGAACATATCCTATTTTGCTGTTTAGAATTGTGTTTTTTCAAATTGGAGGATAATTGCTTTACGGTGTTGTGTGGGCTAAAAATATGGAAGACTTCTGGAATTTGCATGTCCACCTTGGGCAGGGGCTGTGCTAATCTTCTCTGTATTGTTCCAGTTTTTAGTATATGTGCTGCTGAAGCAAGCACTAGAATTGTGTTATTTTTAATGTTTTAATGACTAGAGTAAAAACCTTTACTGAGTCTCAACAAGGGCTTGAAGTGAAATAGACTCCGGGAGTTGGCGATGGACAGGGAGGCCTGGCGTGCTGCGATTCACGGGGTCGCAAAGAGTCAGACACGACTGAGTGACTGAACTGAACTGAACTGAACTGAACTGAATGGAGAGAACCTTGTTTATAGTTCCTTTCTGTTAGTTTCATAGCCTTCAGTGGATCCTGGATCCTAAGGGAAAGATTAAGGACACACATTGTCATTTCAAAAAGAAAAAAGCAAAGGGAAGGTAATAATTCACAATCTTGTGGACACTGCATACAAAATTACTGTTAGCAAGAATCTAATGGTGGAATGTTGGTGGTTTCATACAATTTAGCCTTATACATCACACAGCATACCCCAGTAGTTTGGAGTGTGATCTTTGGAGTTCTCCATTTACTAGCATTTACCATTTACCATTTACTCCATGCACCATACTGTAACTTTGGGCTAGTCAGTTTCCCCTTTGGATTATCTTCATTGGATTATTGTGGAGATTGAAGAAAGTTAGAGGACTATTGTGAAGATTTAACCTGTTTAGAAATGTGATCAGTTGAAAATAACATGTCTATTTAGCAGATGGACACAGGGAAACTTTTGCAGGTGATGGATATGTTTACTACCTGTACGGTGGTGTTGATAACATGGATGTGTGCATGTGTGCGTGCTAAGTCACTTCAGTCGTGTCTGACTCTTTCCAGCCGTGTGGACTAGAACCTGCCAGGCTCCTCTGTCCATGGGATTCTCCAGCCAAGAATATTGGAGCAGATTGCCATGCCATCCTTCAGGAAGCACAACATGGATGGATACGTAAGTCCAAATTCACCAAGTTGTATACATTAATGAGGTGCAGTTTTTTGTATATTAATTACACCTCAATAAAGAAGAAATTTTAAAAAAGAAATAACTTGTTTTGAAAAATGCCTGGCACATAGGAAATGTTCAATAATGTTATCTATTATAACATTATTCCAGATGCCCCCAGTGCCCAGTAACATGGTAGGTATTCAGGAAATATGCATCCAATGAATGCATCCACATGAAGAGCTATGCACAGAGCCTGGCTCATTGTGTTCCCTAAGTGTTAGCTACTATAATTATGTTTTCTTATAAAACCTTACAATAATCTTACGAGATAGTTACCATTGTCTTTGTTTTATTAGAAAAGATAAACTAAGTTATAAAAACATGAAGTACATTTCCATGGAACATACAGTAAGATCAGACAAGTTACTTTTTTGCTTACTTATAAGGGATGCTTTTTAAAATCCAAGCTCTGAACCCAGAGGGAAGCCTATATAGTAGCTTCCCCTCACTGAGTGTGTATTGTATGTGGCTGCAAAGCATTTAGGAACAAGAAATCTGAGACTTATACCAGTTCTTCTCAAACTTTACTGTGTATATGACCCACTGTGGGATCTTGTTAAAAATGCAGAATCTGGCTAAATAGGTCTGGGATGGAGTCTGAGATTCTGCATTTCTAAGTTCCCAAGTGATGCCAATGCTGCTGATCCATGGACCACACTGTGAGGAGTAATTTGCTCTCAAATCAGCATCTCCATCTTAACAGGACCACCAGATGAGTCATGTTGAGAAGTGTTTTCCCTCAACACCAAACATGTGGTGTCTCTTCCAACATCAATTCTGCAGTTATCCAGACACCAACTGAATGTCCAAGAATGTAATTCAATTATGAAACTATCTACCTGGAGTTAATATCAGATCCCATTAGTTAAAGGGCTTAGTCCCTTAAGACTGCCCCTACTTCAGACACCAGGTGAAAATGAATTGTCCAGGCTACCCACATTTCTGATTGGCTAATTACAAATTTGGGGGTTTCCACAACCTTCCCTCAGACTTGATAAATTGCCAGAATGACTCACAGAACTCAGGAAAGCTGTTTACTTAACTATTCTTGGGTTATCATCAATAATAAAATTTACAAGGTACAGAGATACCATGCCCTCTCCAGGTATACCCACCTCCTAGCACCTCCATGTAACTTACCAACCCAGAAATTCTCTGAACCTATTTTTAAAAGTTTTTATGAAAGTTTCGTTATGTAGGCCCAGCTGATTAAATCATTGACCACTGGTGAGTGAACTTAATCTCTAGACTCTTTTCCCTCCTGGTGGCTAAGGCTAAGGGATGCCCTCTAAGTATGGCTTGGTCTTTCCACCAACAAGCTGGTGTCCTCTAGACATCTAGGGTCCCCTGGAGAGTCACCTCATTAGCATAAACATAGATATAGTCTAAAGTGGCTTGTTATGAATAACAGAAGACATTCCTATCAGTCCTATCCTCAGGAAGTTCCTAGTGTTTTAGGAGCTCTGTGCCAGGAAATGGAGCTGGGATTACACAAACACACACACACACACACACACACACACACATTTCTCCTTATGCCACACATGTAAAGGTAAATTTAGGGGTGGTTAATAGTAGTTACACTTTCTGCACATTCCTTTGCTATTTAGAAAGTGCTTTCCCACATTTTTGTCTGCTTTGTTCCTTACCAAACCTTAATCATGTTTGCAGTAGAATTAGGCCCACGGGTGTGTCAGTCCCATTCTGTAGTTCAGATAACTTGCTACATTGCTATAGTTGTGAATTTCTAAAAGTGCACCCAAACAACTGAGGATTATATACACCTCATTCGTTATAAGAAATGGCATTTCTTTAGAAAGAAAGGAGAGTGGAGATAAAGTAATGAAGTGTGAAGTTGCCTGGGATTTGCTTAGCCAAATGTTAAAATGCTGGTTAGCATCCTTCATTTGTTGGGTCTGGGAGTGGAAGGGGAGCTAGAGAGCCAAGAGGACTTTAAGAGCTCAGAGATGTCATGTGTCAGGCTAAAGAGGGGAGAACTGGCAAAAATTTCCACCAGGGGCTCATCCAAGCTGCTAATAAATGGCTTGAGTAAAAGCCAAAAAACGTTCTCATATTTATCTAAAAAAATCTCAGTTCTGGGCATTTATTTCAAGGAAAAACTATACTACATGTTAACTTACTGTAGTTTTTTTTTTTTTTTTTTTAATAACACAGAACTGGAAACAAATCAAGTGTTCAACCAAGAAAGTTACAGTATTTGATGAACTATGCAGTCAGGAAAAAAAAAAAGAAAAACCCTAAATTTTGTACCAAAAACTGAAATAAAAAATAAAAATTACATATCCTCACTGAGAATATTTGCAATTGAGCATGAAGTGAAACAGCAGATTATAAAAATTTATGTCTTCTGTGATTGCAATCATGTAAACTAAAGCTAGGAGTGGGGTTAGAATGAAAATAAATTTTTTGATTGAGTGTTGGAATTAGAGATGATTTTTCTTTTTTGGTTTCTTCCACTGTTATTACTGATTTTACAATAAAAAAGCAAATAGTTTTGAGAATTTAAATTTGCTGTTTCATTTAGTGCAAGTGTTGTATCCCAACAGTTCATGATGAAGGAGGACAAAAGCTATAAATGAACTTTATTAATCTAATAATATTTTCATAAATAAAACTAATTTTCTTCCCCCTAATTTGTCATATGGATATGATTGGAAATTATTGTCAAATTCAAAACTATATCTGAGTGGATCTGACTCCAAAGGTAGGCCTTCTCTTAGAAAGGCTCTTAGTGTGGCAGCTCATGGAACCAGGCAGTCATAATCCAGGGCTGCTGAGCTGTGGACAAAGAAGGCAACTAATTTCAAGTGTGAACTGAAGTCAGTGGTCACCTGACAGATTCCTCAAACTATAGACATTGATTATGATGAGACTTTTCCTCTTTGGGGCAACTCAATGTAGAAAATGGATGATAAAGTTGAGCACAGATGTATGTATTTAATGATAGAAAGAGTTGTGCCAGCAACATCAGCGATACTGCCTAATAATTAAAAATGTTACATATCAAAATGTTTCTATAATGTTTCCTATATTAAAATTAAAATCAAAATAAAAATGTTTTTATACTTTATAATTGTATATCCCATACTCATATTGGTGCTAAAATATGGGTAATTATGAAGAAATGAAATACTTTGTTACTCATGTAATTTCTTTAATTTACTCAATTGATGCTGTTGGAAAGTAGATGGACTCAGTACTTCTCAAACTATCGCATCTCACCCACCTGTCCAGGAGTAATAAGTGATACTTTTACTAAAGGCACTAACACAATCTTAGTGGAAAATGCCAACTAATTAAAGTTCCCATAGCATGCAGGAGCCTGGCCCATGCCATCGAAATCAAGCAGGGACTCAAAGTCTGAATTCTGCCTGCCAAAGGCAGTCTGGTATATCCCCAAACTTCCCTCCCAGCAGTGTTCACCCACTGGTCCAAGCCCACCATGTGACTCCATTCCCAGAAGCCTCACCTTAGATTCCCTCCCTCATGAAACCTCTTGTTACCATTACTGATTATGTACTGATCGTGTGCTGGTCCTTAGAATCTATGAACTGGTTTTCAGAAAATGAGATTATATATTAAACCATATGCATTCCCTTCTATTAGTGATGAATTTAAAAAGTAATTCTAAAACTATAGAAAATAAGTATGGTTAAAATGTAGATTTCTGGAGATGTATTATTGATGGGAGGAAATCTTTTGAAAGAGATACTAGTGTTTAACTAGAGACACTGACGACATAAAAACAACTATTACCTTTTAGTTGTGCCACAAGTTAAGGCATCTTGAAACTATTTTTAAAGGATAATTTAACCTCAAAATCAAAATTTAGCACTCAAAACCTCTAAACAAACAGCTGAGATGAAATTACAGCAACATGTTTACCAGCGAAGGATTTGGGGTCAGCTGTGAAGCAGAAGTGGAGGCATCATGACAAACAGCAGTGGGGTTCTTCTAGCGCCATTTAGAGTTGTGACCAGACAGACAGAACAGACTCTCTTTATACACACTACCCTCTTGGCCTTGCGTTACTCTCTTCCCCCTTCTTTGATATCTAACTGACAGCCCTGTTTGACTCGGAATACTTAGCTTAACTCTAGTTAGAGAAAACTTGAGTTCCTAAGTTTTCTTTCCCAAGGTCACACAGTTATAAAGGGGCTGGGTCAGCTCTGATTTCAAAAGCCATAATTTTAAACTCTTTGTTTCACTGCCTCCTATTTCAGTCTTTCCCATGCATTTCTATGATAATGAAAATGAAGATATAAACATAAAACAGACTGAACTGTGTCACTAAATGTGATATCGAAACTAAACTAATGGCTCTCAAACAGTTTCTAATGTCGTCACCTGGAGGTCCCCTCCCTGGAAGACAGTCTCAGGGGCGGGGTCTCAAGCTCACAACCTCTTGGCTCTTCTGCCTGACCTCTTCCATAAAGGCAGTTCCAATGCCTTTTGCCAAGACTCGTTCCCACAGTAGCAGAAATTCTGGTATCACTTGATTAAGAAAGTTCATGAGTGACTGAAGTCGCTCAGTCATGTCCGACTCTTTGTGACCGCACGGGCTGTAGCCTGCCAAGCTCCTCAACCCGTGGGATTTTCCAGGCAAGAATACTGGAGTGGGTTGCTATTTCCTTCTCCAGGGGATCTTCTCAACCCAGGGATCGAACCCTGGTCTCCCGCACTGTAGGCAGACTCTTTACTGTCTGAGCCACCAGGGGAGCCCCTAAGAAAGTTCATGAGGATGCTTAAAACTGATGTCTTCAATATCCTCTAGGTTTGGCTTTGGATCTCCATCCCCCAGGTGTCACACTGGGTGAGTTATGAAGCCTCTGTGAGACTCAGTTTCCTCATCTGTGAAGAGAGGCCGACACTAGAGAACTGGCTTGAGCTTAAACGAGATAATGAACCATAAGAGATACACAGGGGTTATGCATGTGAGGAGAAGGGGACGACAGAGGATGAGATGGTTGGATGGCATCACCAACTCAATGGACACGAGTTTGATGGGTGTTGGTGATGGGTGTTGGTGATCACCGGGAGTCGGTGATGGATAGGGAAGCCTGGCATGCTGTAGTCCATGGGTCACAAAGAGTCGGACACGACTGAGTGACTAAACTGGACTTGACTTCGGTCTCAAAGCTAGTAGGTGAGGGACCCAGAATTTGAACCCTGTCTCACTCTAGAGTACCCCTTGCAACATGATAAAGGCTATAATGGGAGAATCCAGGAAGAGCCCAGGCCAAGAAGGAAGGGGTCAAGAAAGCTTTTCAAGGGTGACAACACCCAAGCGAGAAGCAGTATGAGTTAACCAAAGAAAGAGGTGGTGTGGTGGTGGGAAGGCAGGATATTGGATGGTGAGGGTGGGGTAGGAGAGAATGTTCTGGGCAGAAGGAGCAGTATGTACAAAGACCAGGAGGCAAGAGAGCATGTCACATTTGGCTTGATTAGGCAAGCTAGTCATCCTGACTAAACAATGTGATAGAAATGTTGCTATGCTAGTACCTTCTGCCCAGGGTTACTGCATTTACAACTCTTTTTTTTTTTTTTTTTTT
>SJYA01001300.1:0-33892 GCA_006410615.1 Neotragus moschatus | reverse complement strand
TTTTTTTTTTTTTTTTTTTGCATAGAACATCTGGGTTCTATGGCCTGTGGCCAGGATGGCTGCTGTAGTTGCCTTTTGTGTTCTGTGTGATCCCAATGCAATTACAGGCTTCCTGAGGGCAGGACCCAACCTTTGGACTTAGTTTCTTTTCCAGAATGGAACACATACCTGTATCTCCAAACATACTGGGTATAAATTTATCTGTGAGTGACTTAGTAAAGCTCCCCTGCTGTTAACAGAAAACATTCTCTAAGTACCAAGAATACTGAGTGGTGGCCAGGATGTGTTTTTATCTTTGGGGAACATCAATGCCACGTGGTTTGTGTGGACAATCAGTGCTGGCACAGACTCATGAAGCAGACTGACAGGCACTGCCCGGAATCAGATGACAGATTCAGAGAAGAGGCTTTTCTTTCAACTGGGATGAGCATGCATTGCAGTTGCTATTCTGGGCAAGTGTAAATAATGACTGTAGATGAAGCTCTGTCATGAAGCTGATTGTTTAAGCCTCCAAGGAAACGGTTATTGTCTTGTCTCCTTATAACCAGGACCCTCAGCATGGCCTGATGTGACCATTTTCCTGTTCACATCCAGAAATGTAACCTTTAGCTTTTTTTTTTTTAAAGAAAAACCATGTGGGCTAATTATTTTGCTGCAATCAGTAGGTATCAATTTTCTCGTTGTAATTTTTAGGATAATAGAAAGTTATTATTATTTTTTCACTATGAAAGATCATAACAAAATGGGTGAATGGCAGCAGTCCCAGAAGAGGTAGTGCCAGCCCCAAATCCAGACATAAATACCAAGCTGGGAGGACTTCTGAGGTGACCCTGCTCATTGCTTTCATTTATTGAGATTTTGGTTTTGTAGTAAATATGCATGAGGGATGTCATGACTCTATATTTTTAGAGATGTTCTTAAAATGCCCTCTTTTGCTCTTGAATGAAGAGTGGTTATAATTTTGTGGTGCTGGTGGTAATCATTTGCATGGCTTAACTTTTTTTAAAACTTTTTATTTGGAACAATTTCAAACTTATAAAAATAAAGCAAGAACACTCCTATAGCCTATTTCCAAGTTTATCTACTGTTGACATTTTGCCTTAATTGTGTCATCTGTCTATTTTTCTATATAAATTTTTTTCTGATCAAATTGAGAGTAAGCTGCATGTCATTTTTACTTACCCTCAAATACTTCACTGTCCATTTCCTAGGAATAAGGATGTTCTCTTCTGCGAGCACGGTATAGTTATCAACCTTAGTAAGTTTCACTGTGACACATACTTTTAGCTAGTTTATGGTCTACATTTCAATTATCAATTAACCCAATAATGTCCTTTTTAGCACTTCCTCCTCTAGCATAGTTCTCTCTAGTCATGCATTGAATTTTCTCCCTTCATCTGAAACAGTCGCTCAGCCTTTTGTTGTCTTTTATGACACTGCTATTTTTGGAGAATATAATTTCTTCCTTCCTTTTAAATTAAAATGTTCCTCACTTGGTGTGCATTCCATGTTCCCTCTTCCACCCCTCAGCTTGTTGTTTAGTTGTGAAGCCATATCAGACTGTTCTGTGATCCCATGGACTACAGCCTGCCAGGTTCCTCTGTCCATGGAATTTTCCAGGCAAGGCAAGAATACTGGAGTGGGCTGCCATTTCTTTCTCCAGGGGATCTTCCCGATCAGTCTTCCAGGGACTGAACCTGAGTCTCCTGCATTGGCAGGTGGAATCTTTACCACCGAACCACTAGGGAAGCCCTTCCCCTTCAGCTCGACTCATGTTATTCGTTCTCCATCGTATATGTGAATTTTAAAAAAGACTTGATCACATATATAGTAATCTAGGGGCCTTCCCAGGTGGCACAGTGGTAAAAAATGTGTCTGCCAATGCAGGAGACACAGGAGACATGAGTTTGATCCCTGGGTCGGGAAGATCCTCTGGAGAAGGAAATGGTAACCCATTCCAATATTCTTGCCTGGAAAATTCCATGGATAGAGGAGCCTGGCGGACTACAGTCCATGCAGCCGCAAAGAATCAGACACAACTGAGCGACTGAGCACATATAGTAATCTAACAGATCACCTAGATCCAAACAGGATATTTTTGTGAGCTATGTTCCACCAGCCTCAGATATGGGCTCAGCCCTGCCAGCGACCTCCTGTGCCATCCTGGGCTAGTTACCCTTGTAGTCTCAATTTCTTCACTTACTAAAAGAAGGGACTGAGTTAGATGGCCCTTTAATAACCCTATGGATGAAGCAATTCGTGATTTTTTTTACGAATCTGTGATAACAAATGCTTCTGTTCAAAGCCATTTAATATTCTTATTAAAAGGGAAAATAATAGTAATAACTTTCTTAGCTGTCTAGATCTTTGGAAAGAAAGCTTGGTCTGGATTTGACAGCAAAGCTGAAACTTTAGACTGGAAAAGTCCATCGTATCTTGATTAGTGACATGAAAGATTATGTCTTAAAATACAGCTCATCCAATGCAGATAAACTGACACATTAACACCAAGGTTTCAAGATGCTCACATATGTCAAACCATATTCCTAGGATCTAAAGCCTTCCTTCTGGCTGATAACAAGATTCCTGTAATAACATGCATTTAGGGTATTTTCCAAATACACAAAGGCACGCATGACTTTAAAGAACACATGTGCATTTCATTGCAGTAACCCACTTTTGTGCTTAATTAAATTCCTTTTGGCAGAAATGGAATTTTGAATTTGATACACTATTATCACATCACATTACCAATACGCCTCTCTGGCTCCTGCCCTGGACACCCCTGATAGAAAGCACTCTGCAGCAGAAAGGAGGAGCCTGTGGAGCTGCCAAAAGGCAGGCTGAACATCCCCCAGGGCAGCCCCCAAAGACCTAGAAAGAAGAGCATGAGAGCTCACAGGAGGAGCAGATCCCTGGTGCCTGGGAAGGCTGCTCAAGTACCCCCTTGCCCAATTGAGGAGCTGCTTTTTCAGTCCTAGCAAGTGGAGAGGGACCCTTTCCCATATTTGTGTTTAGTTGGNAGCCCCCAAAGACCTAGAAAGAAGAGCATGAGAGCTCACAGGAGGAGCAGATCCCTGGTGCCTGGGAAGGCTGCTCAAGTACCCCCTTGCCCAATTGAGGAGCTGCTTTTTCAGTCCTAGCAAGTGGAGAGGGACCCTTTCCCATATTTGTGTTTAGTTGGATCTCAGGCATTGGTGTTGGAAGCAGCGTAGAGTGGGGTGGCAGTTTCCAGAGCATTTATGTTTATATTCCATGGGAGGCAGCCTGGAGAAAGGGGAGGCAGCAGGAAACAACTCAGGAGATAGATAACCTGTGTACAAAATCTGGCTTTACCAAGTCCAATAATATGACCGTAAGCAAGATGTTTAGCCTCTTTGAGCCTCCTCAGTCTGCAAAATGGGTTTTACAGTGTCTGCTGTGAGGATTCAAAAAGATATAAGTATGTAAGCTGCCTGCCCAGTTTTGCAAGGGAGGCAAATATTAATGGGCTAGCCGAAAATCACAAGTTCAAACCCATCCTGGGACTTTAATAATTGATTGACCTTAAAACTCTATGAGCCTACACTTTCTTCTACATAAAACAGAATTGGCAACATTTGTCTGCCTGCCTTATCTCCCTTGCAAAGCTGTCTCCTGGAAGTTGATTATCTAACTGAGCCAATTTCAATAAGGCTTGAGGCAGTTGTGTTTTTTTTTTTTTTTTTAACAAACTTGAAAATTTTTTTACAATAGTTTTAAATTTACAGCAATGTTGCAAAAATGACACAGAGAGTTCCTATAAACTCTTCATCTGGTTTCCCTGATTGTAAACATCTTACATCACTGGTACACTTGTCACAACTAAGAAACCAATATCAGTACATTACTGTTAGCCATTAATTACTATATCACTATTAACCAAACTCTGCACTTTATTTGGATTTCCTAGGTTTTGCCTAAGATCCTTGTTCTGTCCCAGGATCCCATGTTAGATTTAGGGATCGTGTCTTCTTAGTCTCCTCTTTTATGTGACAGTTTCTCAGACTTCCCTTGTTTTTGTTGACANATATCACTATTAACCAAACTCTGCACTTTATTTGGATTTCCTAGGTTTTGCCTAAGATCCTTGTTCTGTCCCAGGATCCCATGTTAGATTTAGGGATCGTGTCTTCTTAGTCTCCTCTTTTATGTGACAGTTTCTCAGACTTCCCTTGTTTTTGTTGACAGGTTGAGGAGTACTTGTTAGGTAGAATGCTCCTCACTTTGATGTTGTCACTTTGTTGTCACTTTGTTGTGAGACTTTGATGTTTTACTCATGCTTAGACTGGGATTATGGGTTTGGGGGAGGAAATGTTTTCTTCTATGAAAACGTTTTTTATTGATCATCTTTATCACCCTCTGCTGCTGCTGCTGCTGCTGCTGCTAAGTCGCTTCAGTCGTGTCCAACTCTGTGCGACCTCATAGACNGAGCTGACTCATTGGAAAAGACTGTGATGCTGGGAGGGGTTGGGGGCAGGAGGAGAAGGGGACGACCGAGGATGAGATGGCTGGATGGCATCACTGACTCGATGGACGTGAGTCTGAGTGAACTCCGGGGGTTGGTGATGGACAGGGAGGCCTGGTGTGCTGCGATTCACTGGGTCACAAAGAGTCGGACACGACTGAGCAACCGAACTGAACTGAACTGATATGGTTTTCTGGAACTCTTTTACTTTTCGATGATCCAACAGATGTTCGAAATTTGACCTCTGGTTTCTTTGCCTTTTCTAAATCCAGCTTGAACATCTGGAAGTTCACATTTCAAGTATTGTTGAAGACTGGTTTGGAGAATTTTGAGCATTACTTTACTAGCGTGTGAGATGAGTGCAATTGTGTGGTAGTTTGAGCATTCTTTGGCATTGCCTTTCTTTGGGATTGGAATGAAATCTGACCGTTCCAGTCCCATGGCCACTGCTGAGTTTTCCAGAGTTTCTCACAGAGTGTGGCACTTTCACAGCATTATCTTTTAGGATTTGAAATAGCTCAACTGGAATTCCATCACCTCTGCTAGCTTTATTTATAATGATGCTTCCCAAGGCCCACTTAACTTCATATTCCAGGATGTCTGGCTCTAGGTGAGTGGTCACACCATCATGATTAACTGGGTCATGAAGATTTTTTTGGTATAGTTTTTCTGTATATTCTTGCCACCTTGTCTTAATATCTTTTGCTTCTCTTAGTTCCATGCCATTTCTGTCTTTTATTTTGCCCATGTTTGCATGAAATGTTCCCTTGGTATCTCTAATTTTCTTGAAGAGATCTCTAATGTTTCCCATTCCATTGTTTTCTTCTATTTCTTTGCACTGATCACTGAGGAAGGCTTTAATCTCCTTGCTGTTCTTCGAAACTCTGCATTCAGATGGGTATAGCTTTGCTTTCCTCCTTTGCCTTTAGCTTCTCTTCTTTTCTCAGATATTTTTAAGGCCTTGTCAGACAACCATTTTACCTTTTTCCATTTCTTTTTCTTGGGGATGGTCTTGATCACTGTCTTCTGTACAATGTCTTGAACCTCTGTCCATAGTTCTTCAGGCACTCTGTCTATCGGATCTAATCCCTTGAATATTTGTGACTTCTACTGTATAATCATAAGGGATTTGATTCAGGTCATAACTGAATGGTGTAGTGGTTTCTCCTACTTTCTTCAATTTAAATCCGTATTTGGCAATAAGGAGTTCATGATCTCAGCCACAGTCTGCTCCAGGTCTTGTTTTTGCTGACTGTATAGAGCTTCTCCAACTTTGTCTGCAAAGAATATGATCAGTCCAATTTCAGTATTGACCACCTGGTGATGTCCATGTGTAGAGTCTTCTCTACACATGTTGTTGGACAAGGGTGTTTGCTACGAGCAGTGTGTTCTCAAACTGTGTTAGCCTTTGTCCTGCTTTGTTTTGTACTCCCAGGCCAAATCTACCAGTTATTCCAGGTAACTCTTGACTTCATACTTTTGCATTCCAGTCCCCTATAATGAAGAGGATATCTTTTTGGGGTGTTAGTTCTAGAAGGTCTTATAGGTCTTCATAAAACTGTTCAACTTTAGCTTCTTCAGCATTACTGGTTGGGGCATAGATTTGGGTTACTGTGATATTGAATGGTTTGCTTTGGAAATGAATAGAGATTGTTGTCCCATTTTTGAGACCTGAGTATGGCATAAGCCCTCTTGGAGCAGGTTGCCATTAACCCCACTATAGAACCACCAGAACTTACACAGGACTGGGGAAACAGACTCTTGGAGGGCATAAACAAAAACTTGTGTGCGCCAGGACCCAGGAGAAAGGAGCAGTGACCCCACAAGAAACTGACACAGACATGCCCATGAGTGTTCAGGAGTCTCCAAGGTAGGTGTGGTTCCACTGTGACCTGCTTCAGGGTCGGAGGCACTGAGTGCAGCAGTGTGTTCATGGGCCCTTTTGAAGGAGGTTGCAGTTATTTTCATTATCTCCATCATAATTTGGTCTCAGGTCAAGCTAGGGGGAGGGAACACAGCCCCACCCATCAACAGAAAATTGGATTAAAGATTTACTGAGCATGGCCCGGCCCATCAGAACAAGAACTCTCAGTCAGTCTCTCCCATCAGGAAGCTTCCATAAGCCTCTTATCCCTGTCCATCAGAGGGCAGACAGAATGAAAACCACAGTCACAGAAAACTAACCAAACTGATCACAGGGACCACAGCCTTGTCTAGCTCAAAGAAGCTATGAGCCATGCCATGTAGGGCCACCCAAGACAGATGCGTCATGGTGGAGAGTTCTGACAAAACATGGTCCTCTGGAGAATGGAATAGCAAACCACTTTAGTATTCTTGCCTTGAGAACCTTATGAACAGTATAAAAAGGCAAAAAGGTATGACACTGAAAGATGAACTCCCCAGGTCGGTAGGTGCCCAATATGCTACTGGAGAAGAGTGGAGAAATAACTCCAGAAAGAATGAAGAGATGGAACCAAAGCAAAAATAACACTCAGTTGTGGATGTGATGGGTGACAGAAGTAAAGTCTGATGCTGTAAAGAGCAATACTGTATAGGAACCTGGAATGTTAGGTCCATGAATCAAGGCAAACTGGAAGTGGTCAAACAGGAGAGGGGAAGAGTGAACATTGACATTTCAGGAATCAGTAAACTAAAATGGACCGGAATGGATGAATTTAACTCAGATGACCATTATATCGACTACTGTGGGGGAGAATCCCTTAGAAGAAATGGAGTAGCCATCATAGTCAACAGAAGAGTCCAAAGTGTGGGCAATAGGGAAGTATTTACTTTAGATGCAAAGCAGGGGAGTTCCCTGGAAACGAGGTGGATAGTGTCTGATGCCCACCTCAGGAATCCAGACTCTAGCCCTCTGGAACAGCAAGAACTCGTGCCCTTTATAAACACAGGTTTATATTTGCATTTCCCCTTCGTTTGCTTCAGATCCCCATTCCACTTGTTGATTCTGCTGTCTGTAATATGCATGGATGCAAAGAGCTAACCTGAGGAATTATCTAATAATGTTGTGGTGCTTTTTGCTGTCTGCATGAACCTTGTTTGATAAACCGTCAGGGTACAGGGACAAAGAGAGATCATTATATCACTGATTTCAATGTTCAATCCTGTCATAAAGTGTTCAGTTAAACTTCATGGAAAGAAAAAAATGTATTTGGTGAAGAACGGAGTCAAGTTAAAACAAGAAGAAGAGTATGTTCTGTTCTTTGGTGAATTTTCCTCTGCCAAGTGCAAAAGTTCCACAGTTTTTAGGGTTGTATACCAGGCTAGAGGCTAACAGGGCCAAGAGCTGCACACAAGGCCACCCAGTGTAGACAAAGTCATGGACTTGATGGGGGTCAGGAGGTGTTATAGTGGCTGATTGTGGAATGTGATTTAAAGAACACCTGAAACTAGCTCTTTTGAGTTGAACAACTTTACGGCTCATGGTTTCTTGTCCTCTCTTCATATGGCAATGATGGGAACAAGCAAGAGGCACCCAAGCAGAGCAGAGAGATCCCTGACTAAGGTGGGACATCTGAGTTCAGGGTCAGTTGCCAGCCCTAACCCCTGTGAGACCTTGGCAAAGTTACTTCAACTATCCAAGAGTTATTTTCTGCATTAGTGAAATAAGAAGGTTGGCTTAGAGCATCTCTAAGTTATCTTTTGCTCTAACAAATCTTTTGCTCCATGAGGCCTAATCTATGAAGAGTTACTAACAGCCAGTATGTGGTAGTGAAGGCTGTGTGTCTTTCTCATTAAACAGGTGTGATACCACCTCCCTCACCAAGATGGCTTGAGGACCACATTTTGAGATTGTGCGTGAAGTGATTCGCACTAAACCTGTCAAAGAGTGGTTCTCAATAAATCAGAGTGTCCTTTGTCAGGTCTCCCATTCACTAAAATGTTGATTGAGCACCTACTGTGTGCCAGGCAGTGTCCTAGGAGCTAGATGCATAATAATGAATAAAAGATGAATTTGCTACCTCCATGGAGCTTTTAGTGAACAGACGGGTAAACAGACATGAGCACAGCAAATCTTCCCTTCCTTCCCCCCTGGCCCCCTCTTCTCCCCTCCTCTTTAACTCATTTGCTCTCAATTCCTGTTGCAGATCCTGCTTGGATAGAATTTAGCCCCAGGAGTGATAGCCCTGAGGTCAGGTCTGGTATGTGAAGCCCAGTGTTTCCATTTGATGGGTAGGGCTTGGACAAATGAACATCAGTTGGAACAAGGGTAGGAACAGAGTTAAACAAAGTGAAGGGACACTGGGACTTTAGGATTCCCCACATCTGAGAATGTTGGCAACACTGTACTGATTAGTTCTCTAGAAATACATACATACATACAGAAGAGTGTATAAAGAAAACCAGAACATTTATGACTCTACAGTCAGCCTACATTGACTCAATGTCATCTGGAGCAGGCTGAGCCAGTCACTGGCTTCCTGGAGGTGGATAATACTTAATTTCATACTTCAAGGAGCTCACATTTTCCTGAGGAAGGCAAACATGAATCTCAATATACTATGCTAATTCTAGTCAAGGCTATGGTTTTTCCTGTGGTCATGTATTGGACGTGAGAGTTGGACTGTGAAGAAGGCTGAGTGCCGAAGAATTGATGCTTTTGAACTGTGGTGTTGTAGAAGACTCTTGAGAGTCCCTTGGACTGCAAGGAGATCCAACCAGTCCATTCAGAAGGAAATCAGCCCTGGGATTTCTTTGGAAGGAATGATGCTAAAGCTGAAGCTCCAGTACTTTGGCCACCTCATGCGAAGAGTTGACTCATTGGAAAAGACTCTGATGCTGGGAGGGATTGGGGGCAGGAGGAGAAGGGGTCTACAGAGGTTGAGATGGCTGGATGGCATCACCGACTCGGTGGATGCGAGTCTGAGTGAACTCCGGGAGTTGGTGATGGAGAGAGAGGCCTGGCGTGCTGTGATTCATGCGGTTGCAAAGAGTCGGATGTGACTGAGCGACTGAACTGAAATGAAGTGCTCTTAAAGTTGTAAATCCAAGAAGCTACGCAATGTATAGCAATGTATTTTGACCTCATCATTTTGACATTGCCATTTTAATGCTATTAAGGTAAAATTAAAACTTCTTCTGAAATTTAGCAGCCTTAAAAAACATTGATTTTAATTTTCTGCCTGGAATGCAGGAGACCCTGTTTTGATTCCTGGGTCAGAAAGATCCGCTGGAGAAGAGATAGGCTACCCACTCCAGTATTCTTGGGTTTCCCTTGTGGCTCAGCTGGTAAAGACTCTGCCTGCAGTGCAGGAGACCAGGGTTTGATCCCTGAGTTGGAAAGATGACCTGGGGAGGGGAAAGGCTACCCATTCCAGTATTATGGCCTGGGGAATTCCATGGACTGTAGAGTCAGACACAACTGAGCAACTTTCATTTAATCAAATCACAACTAAATATTGTAGGTAGAGATAGTGAACGTAAGGCAATATTGATAGCAACAAATATATGTAGAGTTAAACTTTATTGATTAAAAAATGACAAAAGATGTTGTTACCTTAAAGAGATTATCTGAAAAATATATCCAGATTAAAAAACAAATGCACTCAATAGAAATAACCTTAACAGTAACAATAAAAAATCACTGNTAAATATTGTAGGTAGAGATAGTGAACGTAAGGCAATATTGATAGCAACAAATATATGTAGAGTTAAACTTTATTGATTAAAAAATGACAAAAGATGTTGTTACCTTAAAGAGATTATCTGAAAAATATATCCAGATTAAAAAACAAATGCACTCAATAGAAATAACCTTAACAGTAACAATAAAAAATCACTGTGCAGGTATGATATGAATATTTTCATATCAGGGAAAAAACCTGATAAATTGAAAAATGTCTTTATTGTGATGTATAAAGAAAAGACTGTGTGGATCACAACAAACTGTGAAAAATTCTTAAAGAGATGGTAATACCAGACCACCTTACTTGCCTCCTGAGAAATCTGTATGTAGATCAAGAGGCAACAGTTAAAACCAGACACGTAACAACAGTCTGGTTCCAAATTGGGAAAGAAATACATCAAGGCTGTATATTGTCACCCTGCTTCTTTAACTTATATGCAGAATACATCATGCAAAATGCCAGGCTGGATGAAGCACAANTTAACCTTTTTTTATTCCTTTATTGATTGTCAGAATTCTTTGCAATACGCATGTATTTCTTCAGTTATGAAGGGTTTAAGCCTTGAATTAAAGGCTTTTGTTTTTTTTTTTCAGTTCTACCAGTTTACTGCTACCAACCCATCTCCTTGCACCCTCATACACGCGTGCTCAGTCATGTAACCCCATGGACTGTAGCCCACCAGGCTCCTCTGTCCATGGGCTTTTCTAGGGAAGAATACTGGAGTGGGTTGCCATTTACTTCTCCTGAAGCCTCTTTTCATGAAATTAATACAAGAGGAATATTCTCAGAGCACAGTAAACTTATGTGTTCCCAGATCAGAGTAATCTCTGTGATGTTTTGATGGAAAGCTTATAGCAAAAGGCCAATGAGACCATGGAAGTTATTAATTTCTTCATTTAAATTTCACTGTGCTCTGAGAACATGACTTGTGCAATTCCTACATTTGGGAATTTATCTGGCTTTATTTTTGCAGCCAAATATCTGATCTATATGTTTAGATGTTCCATAAGATCTTGGATGAAGGTATTTTCTCTTCCCCTGAAATTTGATGTATACATTATATATATAGGTTTAACTTTATTATTCATTTCTTTTATATTCTTCCCTGGTTTTCATAAACTTGAATGGCTAAAGCTGGAGTGGTATTTCAGTCTCTAATAGTTGTATTCCTGTACATTTTGCATGGTATTTCCAATAGGTATGCATCTGTTGCTCTTGAGCTCTCTGCAGGCTGTGCTTTTTGTCAGTATGGAAGGGTGCTCCCTGTCCTGTTCAGGGCTCCCTGCTGCATACTCTTTTTTGTCTGAAATTAGTACTGTGGCTCCTCACTTCTCTCTGTTTGGGCTGCTAAAATCAAAGCTTGCCTTTCCCCGTCTTTGTGTTTTTAATTTTATAAAATAATTTAATACTTTGGTTTTAGAGCTGTTGGAGACACGTTTTGATTTCTGACCATTTATATTTATTGTCACAATTGATATATTTGGTCTCACTTCAATGACAGTCTGTTACACTTCCATACTGAATCCATACTGATTTATTTTATTCTCCAAAGTAGGATGCAAATACTCCAGCTGGTATACAAAATCACTCATTGGAGACTCTGAAGAAAAGCTTACTTTTTACGTAAAAATTAAAAAAGATATTAAGCTGTAATAATATTTAATTTGAGTTAATACTGGTACTTTGTTCTGGTCCACATGTAAGGCAGACTTAGTGGGTTTAATCCTAATAATTGAGATAGAAGAGAGTGACTTTTAGAAGTCAGGATGAATAACAGTGACGCTAACATTTTGCGCACTTCCCTGGACTCATTGGAATTTTAGTGTACTCAGTTAAGTGAATTTAGGCTTGTTTTATTTACTTTTATCTAAACTATGTCACAGAATTGGCAAGGTTCTTAAAATGATTCCTGGGGGAGAAAAAAGCAGGCTAAAAGTAATGTCCATTATGTAAAAGCAAACACAAGAGAACAGTAACAACAGCCCTCTCCCCGCCTCCACAGAAGACCAGCCAAGCTCATACTTTCCCTTTTCCTGGCAGGAATTCACCATTNAAACTATGTCACAGAATTGGCAAGGTTCTTAAAATGATTCCTGGGGGAGAAAAAAGCAGGCTAAAAGTAATGTCCATTATGTAAAAGCAAACACAAGAGAACAGTAACAACAGCCCTCTCCCCGCCTCCACAGAAGACCAGCCAAGCTCATACTTTCCCTTTTCCTGGCAGGAATTCACCATTAGCCACATTATGAGGTAAGAGAGAGCATTTTCAGAACGGATGTTTGGAAATGTTTCCCAGTGTGTTTCCGCTGCTATCTGATACATTGCTGAAACGATGTAGATGTCACACCTATAAAATCTAATCTCTCATATCAACACGCTTCAAAAACTTGAAATAGAATTTTTATTCTGTTTAAAGGTTTTGGAAAATTTTAAACCCATTTGTTGAAACATAAAAATATAGCATGGACTAATTCCCTTTGCGAGGGCAGTTGATGGATACCAATGGAAGGTGGAAATTTACTACCACATTTCAACAATAACAATTACATAATTTGCGGAGGGAATAGGAGGTAAGTGTCATGATTATCAAGTGTAGCCAATGACACACTTCTTCACTTTGAATTTGTCTATCTGTGAAGGATTATTCAGCTATTGCAGTCACTAAAACCAAGTTTGAAATAAAAATGGACCCAGAATCACACCTTTGAATTATCATATTGCAAGAGGTGGAACCAAGCTATTTCAAAACACTGAGAGGATATTAATCATTGATTCCCATTAAAAATTATTATTTCAGTGAAAGAAAAAAATTGCTATTAATAAACACAATTAAATTATTTTAAATTAGGATCAATTTTGATGATTCTGTTAGCATCTATTCTATAATGCATACACATAAATAAGTACCTATGATGGAACATATGTCTCTATAGAATTTATTAAGGAATCACTGAACTGAGGAAATATTGCTCAAAGTCTCACTGATAAAAAAAAAATAATCTTTTTATTTGGTCTATGCTTTTCCCTATAACTAAAAATATATTTGAATTTATTTTCTTTTATTATTGATATTGAGAATTAAGCTATATTCTTTTCCATTGCATAAGCAATTTAACATAGTTTTGTATATCTTTTCCCACACGTCCTCATGTCCAATTTTTATTGATGATAAGTTTTTACTTTAACCCAATTATTGTTATCTTTATCATATAGCTTCTCTTTTAAAAATTATTTTTGAGCTTCCCTGGTGGTCCAGTGGTTAAGGATCCCCCTTCCAATATAGGGGACACATGTGTGCTCCGCAGCAAGAGGTGTTTTCCTGAGTTCTGTAAGCCATTTTACCAAATTACTGAACCCAAGGAGGAGGTCGTGGGACTCTTCGATTTATAGCTGGTTAGTCACAAGCACAAATGACAACCTGGACTGGTGATTGGCACCTCAAGTGGAGGCAGTCTTCTGGGGCTGAGCTGGTAACTTGTGGGATTTGATGCCGACTCTATGTAGAGTGTCAGCATTTAACTGACTTGTATGACACCGAGTTGGTGCCCACAGAGAACTAGAGAGTTGCTCTNGGCACCTCAAGTGGAGGCAGTCTTCTGGGGCTGAGCTGGTAACTTGTGGGATCTGATGCCGACTCTATGCAGAGTGTCAGCATTTAACTGACTTGTATGACACCGAGTTGGTGCCCACAGAGAACTAGAGAGTTGCTCTGTGTGGGAAAAAAACACACACATCTGGTGTCCAAAGTGAAGTTCTGGTGTGAATGTAGTAGGGTATGGAAAAACAGAGTTTTCTTTTAGTTGGTGAAGAGAATGTAGAGAGGAAATAGTTTTTCCTCTCTGAAGGCACAGCGAGGTCATATTGTGGCACAGTGTGGATAACTGGAAAGGGAGGAATTTGCAGCCGTTAAACCATCTCTCACACTAATAATCTCCGACATTCTATTTAACAGTAGAAAAGTATTTGCCCATCCTCTATGTGATGGTTCTAGGTCCCAGGTTCTTCCATCCTCCGTCCCCTGAGTCCTCTGTTTCCAGCCAGACAATGCAGAAAGATTCAATAGAGAAGGCATACTGGCTTCTTAAAAGCCTAAGTCCAGGAGAGACCTTTCAGTTCTGCTTATATGCCTTTACCAAAAACTGTTCATATGGCTCTACCCCAATGTCGAGGGGCAAGTGCCTTCCAAGAATAAAGATAGAAGGGGGACTATGAATATCTGGTGGTCAATCAGCTATCTCTGTCACATTCAACAACTGTGTTTTTCATTTCCACCCTGAGTTTGTTATCAGATACTCATTCAGAAACCCTCTAGTATCTATCTGACATAAACTGGTATATCTGTGTTCTTACTTCTTAGAGGAAATATTTGAAAAGAAGCATTTCATCTTTTCAAGGTGATTTCTTATTTGGACTTACAGCGTGACCTCCCACTTGAAGGGGCTTCTTGCTTCTGTTGTGAGCATTTTCTTCTTGAGATGGCCTCTGGCTCAAAGAGAAAGCCTAGCAGCAGAACTAGCATTTTGATTGTTGAACTTTCCTATCCTAAGGTCCCTTTTCACTCTTGCAAATTAGTTGGTCTCACAGGAATTGTCTGGGTCCCTCCACCTCCTTACTATCCCTTCTTTATCACAAGGACATTTATGACTAGAGCCTAAAAGGTACCCTTCCGTTCATTACCACCAGTCTGTGTGAAATATACATCCTCTAAGGTGTCGGGCATGTACATGGCATCCTTCCTATTTTCCAGTGCTGATGCTGGTTTTTCCCTAATTTTATATCCATTGGTCATCCCATTTGACTGAGGGTGGAAGGCTGAGTGTTTGACGCTTGCACTTACATCATCATCAGAAGCAGAGGAATTACACAGACTGGTATTGAAATGCTTGTGGAAATTATATGGCCTGTGATATCAGTTTCTTTAAAACACCTTGTAAACTTTTACTTTTGCAGAACTGTCATAAATCTGTTCAATTCAACAGTTTATACTAAGTACTCCAGTATTCTACTTAGAAGTAAAGCGTTTTTCTGCTTGATTGAAACTTTGTATTATTGGAAGTTAAGAATACCATTTGTTGCACCAAATTTCTCCATAGCTAATTATCAAAAATTTTGATAGCTCACATGTGAATCCAGTTAGTGAGTAGTTCTGAGGTTGCACAGCTGAGTCAGAAGTACTGTTGAGCAGTGGGGTGCTGGCATCTGAAGTGAGGCTCACAGTCATTGATGGGCAGATAGCAATTGAATTAATTTGATGTTTTGGAAGATAAGCCATCATACTTTCTTTTTTCTTCATCCTTGCATGTGACCCTTCCTCAATGGTTTTCACACTAACTCCAAGGGAAGGAGGATTGAAAGGGTAAGAAACAGCAGATGGGGTAAGCTTTTCTTTTGCAACCTTCAACATAGGTTTTTGAGACCCAAAACAGAAAAGGCAAGCTTGAGGGAAAGTGAAAGTCATTCAGTTGTGTTGTCTGATTCTTTGCAACCCCGTGGACTAGACAGTCCATGGAATTCTCCAGGCCAGAAAACTGGAGTGGGTAGCCTTTCCCTTCTCCAGGGGATCTTCCTAACCCAGGGATTGAACCCCGATCTCCTGCACTGCTTAAGGGAAGCAGGGGGTAAACTGTATGCCAACACAGGAAATTTTGAAAGCATTCTCTATGTCACTGGTGGCTAGGGTGTGTTTTGTGGAGAGGAAGAGCAGTGACCTTCTGGAGCTTCCTGGTGTGAGATAGAGGGCCAGATCTGGGCATCCATGTGAAGGATGACAGTGTCCACACAGCAACCCCTCTACAACTTCTTCAGCCCAAAACCTTGTAAGGGGTGCCCTTTGCCATCTTTTCCATGGCTTTAGACAATGATATATCCTCTAAAAACATAAAGCAAATGAACAAACAACCCCTCCCACACATACACTCAAAACCAAACCAGGTTGAGAGTCGTGGCACCTGAGAAGCAGTTGATGGATTAGCTTTAGGACAAGAATGGGCAAGGGTGAAGCCTAGTCCTTTTTCACAGATAATTATAATGTGGGCTTCTGAAACAGATTTTTATGTAGACAGTTATTAAGCAGAGAGAAAAGGAAATGGTGCTGAGAGTTGCCAACAAAATGGGACTTCACTAACTTCTGTCCTTTTGGGAAAAGCCAGCAAGAGGATATGTGATAATACAGCGGGAGTGAAGACAGTTGTGAGGTGTTGGCAACATAGTTTTTGAACTCAGTATAAAGACACCATCAAGCAAAAGACTCTCAAATGTATTTACATGAAAAGATTTTTGGAGGCATATGAATCAAATCATGTATAACCATATGTTTAATAAAAACCACCTTAATTTAAAAAATAATTTCTTAAAATTATCAGCATCCTGGAAAACCCTAATTCCCAAGTGTAGAGTAGAGAAACTATTATAGCATTCTAAAATTGAACTTAAATATATATTACATGTGTAATATATGAACATATTTCTACTCATAGAAAAATTGTCATGGTTTGTAAGATTATGGGAGAGGTTTCTTTCTCATTTCTTCAAGTTTCAAGTGAATATGTATTTTTTAATTAGAAGCAATGTGTTTATAATCCTTACTGAGGATATCTTCTGATGAATAAAGAACTTTTCTATAAATTTTTCTCCATAAATTATCTTGGTATATCTATCAAAATAATAACTAAGAAAACTTGACATTAAGGTTGGTTTTAAAAATTATTTTGATAAATTTTATTTTAAAGAGGAAATTGTTTTTGATTTTGTCCAATGTCTATTGAACTTGCAACTCTACCTTAAAAATTTGGCATTTTCAACATGACTAATAAACTCTAAATACAATTGCTTTGAAAAAAGAAAGAAAAAAAAAAAACAATTCTTTGTTCTTGAAACCAAAGACAAAGGATCATATGGCCCCGTTTCCTCTAACTTACTTCATTTGGTTTGACTTAACTTTGACATCTATTCCGTGTCCTCTTTCAATAATAACCTGCTTGACATTGATCGCAACATTTCGTTAGGAATTCATGCTGGAAAGAAATTACTCTGAACATTTGTACTTTGTTCTTACAGTAAATGAACTGTCATTTGCATTTCATATCTTTTTTAGCTAACTTGTAACTCCTTGAAGACTGGTACTTTTCCATTATTATCTTAAAGACATTTATTATCATTTTCCCTCTTGATTTATGCTGAGACTTCAGTGATTGAGCCATGATTCTCAGGGTCATTATATAAAATTGCCTAAGTGCTCCATGAACAACAAATTTTCTTTAAACTTCTTGACAACAAGCTGAAAGGAGTTGGTTTCTTAGCTTTCCCCTTTAAAAGGGACTCTGTTATTTTAATAGAACAGTTTTAGCTACTGTGGTTTGATTTTCTGGATGTGAAAAGGTACAAATTTAGATTTCAGAAATGGCATTTTACAGCGAAAAGAACACCAGCTTTAGAAATGACAGACCTGAGCTCTCATTCAGTACTTAGATAATTACTTACTGTGTATTCTTAGACATATTACTTCACTTCTCCAGGCTTCTGTTTTCCCATCTTAAAGTGAGATTTAAACCCTGCCCCCAGTATTATAAGCATGAAAACTATTATGTCCCAAGTACCATGTCTGTAGTAAATGCTCAATAAATGGTAGTAATCATTCACATCTTTGCTTTCTCCTTTGTCAGTTCTTATGTTGGTGGAACAACTGGCACATGAATGATGAATTCCCAAACTGTGTCTCTGCGCTTGGGAATTTAATTTAGGAAGATATGATGTGGGACACATGAGCTCTTACCTGTACAGAAGCCTTGAAAATTCAACTGCTTTCCTACTGTACAAACAGCAGGGTGCTCAGTCACACATTTGTAGTGACTGTGTCCAACAGCTGTCATAATTGACATGTTAACTATTTTATCTTTTTTTTTTTTTTTTTTAAATACAACCACCTCATGCGAAGAGTTGACTCATTGGAAAAAGCTTTGATGCTGGGAGGGACTGGGGCAGGAGGAGAAGGGAACGACCGAGGATGAGATGGCTGGATGGCATCAATGACTCGATGGACGTGAATCTGAGTGAACTCCAGGAGTTGGTGATGGACAGGGAGGCCTGGCGTGCTGCGATTCATGGGGTCACAAAGAGTCAGACACGACTGAGCAACTGAACTGAACTGAACTGAAAACCCTATGGCTGATTAATGTTGTTAACTGTGAAACCCATTGGTTTTTAAGTTCAGTAACTATTCACTGAGCCATTACCAAGTTCTCGGATACAGAATGAAAAGGACAGGCAAGACTCCTGGTTGCATGGAAATGGCTTTCGAGTGAGGAGAGAGTTAAGAAAAAAGCAGATCTGTGAATAAATACAGTAAGTAGAGCTTGTCCACAGTGTTGGGGGACTCAGCTGGGAAGAAACAGAGAACTTATTGAGATAGAGTGATCCCACTCCTGGAAGGCCTAGGGCTGCGGCTGACATTTAAGCTTGCAACTTCTGCAAAGCAGGCACAAGACTGGTCCAGGAAGCCAGAAAAGCACAGGCAAAGCCCTAAGGCTAGAAATGCGGACCATCTGGCGGAGNTTGGGGGACTCAGCTGGGGAGAAACAGAGAACTTATTGAGATAGAGTGATCCCACTCCTGGAAGGCCTAGGGCTGCGGCTGACATTTAAGCTTGCAACTTCTGCAAAGCAGGCACAAGACTGGTCCAGGAAGCCAGAAAAGCACAGGCAAAGCCCTAAGGCTAGAAATGCGGACCATCTGGCGGAGAGCCAGGCCGTTTTCGGGGCCCTGATAACCTTTTCTTCTGTCATCCCAGTTGTTGGATAAGTATTGAAGTTAGGCTTGTGATAATTTGATACTTGTTATCCATATATTAAAACATTCTGGAATAAGATAGTCCAGAAGATTATATATAGGCAGGCATAGTTTCTACTAAAATAGATTTACAAGTCACTAAATAGAAGCTATTCAGTACTCTTGTTTGTTATTTTAAATAATGATGATGATAGTAATAACACCACTGTTTCTGTATAGTGTACTAGTAGTCCTCGGAGAGCTATGGAAATGTTAGAAAACTAAGCAGAACTGGGGAACTGGGGATGATGTCTTTTTCCTCAGGCTCTCATGAACATTATTAATGTTCTCATCATCCAAGTCTATGGGTGTCTTAAGTTCAGGTGGCCCTGGAACCTCCATCACAAACTTGACTCCAGAATTTTTGCTTATCTTGGGAGTCCCAGTGACTAGATGTTACTCAAAGGACCTTCCCCAACTCCAGCACCTTCCTTGCCTTAGGTATTCTCTGTCTTCTATCCCTTTGTGTTCCCTTTCCTCTACTCGAAGGCACTCACTGCTCCAGTTTCCCCAGCAATATCCTCTCAAGGTCTCACTTTTGGAAGACAAGAGCTAGGAAGGGAAGTTGACTGTGGGCAAGAGAATGACCTTGACTATCTTTTTTGAATAGGTTGGGAAAAACACAGGTGAGAACCAGACCCTCATACTTGCCATCAGGAAGCACAGAATGTAATATATTTTCTGTTTTCGAAACTGACTTTCTGTTTTATCAAAGCTATACATGTACATCTCGGAGAAGGCAATGGCACCCCACTCCAGTACTCTTGCCTGGAAAATCCCATGGACGGAGGAGCCTGGTGGGCTGCAGTCCATGGGGTCGCTAAGAGTCGGACACAACTTAGCGACTGAATGACAACAAACATGAAGTATTATATGATTAGTTTCTTGCACAATATTTTATTGTCTTTGGAGTTAATCTTGTTTATCCTTTGCTTAGGTTTCTATGTACTGATCACTCATTCATTCATCCTCAAACTTAACACTAAGTTGTGTAAATTTAAAACATATAAGATAGTCTTATCTATTTCATCTCTTCAGAGAACTTTCTTCTGGACTCATTTAGCCTGCTCCAACTTGGGCCAGTAAGGTGGACAGGAAGATGTGTTGCCTAGAAGAAGCCCCTTCAAGGAGGAACCTTTTGTACCAGCTTCTGGGAATGAGTCAGCAGACAGCCTCCAGCTGTCAGGGTCTTCATCTTTTGTGTCAGCTGCAGAGAGCTGTCCCACCCAAGAGCATGCCTTTGGGTGGTCCATATCTAGTGACTGATAATAGAGAGGAGCAACTCAGATGGACTCGAATGCTCCAGAACTCCCTAAGGGATTGGCCAAGACTTTATTGTATCTGCATCATAATTCAACTTCTCCTTCTGCTCAGTTTTGCTTCTTATCTCTGACTTTTCCCCGATCCCTGAGAAGTACTGATTTCTAATAAATTCTCTACAGTCCAGCTCCTTCTCAGCCTCTGCTTCTGGAGAACCCAAGCTGAACTCGCTATTCTCTTAAGGCTTCTGCAGGGGTTTTCTTACAACACCTCTCACTGTCAGCCTGGAGGTTCCCTCTGATGTATTGCTGTGTTGGGTTCTCTGTTTCTTGGATCTACTGCCTTTTTGTCTTTGGTTTACTCTCTTGTTTGGATGTAGCACATTCTCTAGTAGTTTCCTGAGGAAAATACATGGAAGATCAAGTTTTTTAAACCATGCATGTCCAAATATGGGTTTATTTGCAATACATTTAATCAATAGCTCGGTTGGATATAGTCTTCTTGGTAGGAAGTAATTTCCCTTCAGAATTTTCAAAGCATTGCTCAATTTTCTTTCGGCTCCAGGATTTCTGTTTGAAACTATGATGCCAACATAAATCTTGATCTTTTATATGAAAGCTGTATTTCTTCTCTGCAAACTTGTAGGATCTCATTTGTTCTCTTTGTTTTAAAATCATTGCTCCCAGTTTAGGATTCTGCTAAGTCTATTCCAACTGATCCGGTTACTTTCCAAACCTTCCAAATTTCTGTTGCTCTTAGCTTCTTTCTATTTCTTTGTCTCTGTGTCTTTATATCTCAAAACAAACAGATAGGCAGACAGACAAATAATAACAAAACACTATAGGGCCTAATGGCATTTAACGACACTTTTGGGAAAGAGAAAGCGGAGGTTACATATGTCTGTTCAGATTAGTTAAGTAGAAGTAGAATTTTATTTTTTTGAGGAAAATTTATCTGGTGAAGCTGCTGATTGTATCTTTCTTCCTTCCCTTCTCCTCCCTCCCCCACTTTTTTTTTTTTTTTTGACTCTTTTCCATTAGCACTAATCGCATAATTATACTCCATCACCCCTGGTGTCTATAAAGTCATTGGTTTGGTGCCTTTGACTCTACATCTCCAAGATTAGGGTGAAGCTCTCTGCTTTCTCCTGGTTCCAATCCTGTGCAGACTGTGCTGAGCTTAAGCAAACTGCTGCTGACAGTGAGGAGTTCTGTTTATGCATTAGAATTAAGCTGGGTAACTGTGAGTTTCCTTAAGACTCCGAGTCAGGAGTCTGTCTTCAATAAGAGCAGGGAGTTACAGGTCCCTCTAGGAAACAGAAATAGTGGAATAGAACCTTAAGAATACTATTGAAGATTCCTACGCACAGTCACTTTTTTGGTGGGAAGGACTGACAAGGTGAAAAACAGAACCCCTTTATCTGAAATGAATCAATAATTAATCCTGAGAGAAATGACAGAACATGGATTCTAATGAATCAGTTGCCTAATTCTTAATATCCTTTGGAATTAGACATGATCTATATATCAGATACAACTATTAAGCATTATGTGTCAAGTTATGTGAACTCATAGACTGTAATTGTTATGGGGTTTAATTAGTTGCGACAATGAGGAGTAAAGCTGAAAGCTTTTAACTTCTTGTTCTGTGTGTTATAGTGATAAAAGCAGTAGCAGAAGAACAGAAACCCCTGTTTTGTTTTTGTTTTAATTTCATCCACTATGCTTTATAGCTTTATGACTTTGGGTAAGTTACTTTATCTAAGGTTTATTTTTCTTAGTTGTAGTTTGGAGAAAAATATTAATTTCTCCATAGGGTGGTTATTAATGAGTTACAGTACGTAAAGCTGTGAGCACAAGGTCCATATACGACAGATGTTCAGTCAATGGTAGTTTTCTTCCCAGTGCCATCTATATTTGGCCAAGAACATAGGGATTTTTGTGTGCAAGGAAATATTGGTGCCACACTTCCTTCAAAGAATCCACAAGATAAAGAAGTTTCATCTGTATTAAATGAAGTGTGAATTCAGGTATGTCTTAAGCTCCTCCATACACAGTCAATCCTCAAATTAAGTCCAGTCAATTTCAGGTGGCATGGAGGCCTCAGAATCAGGGAAGATTTCATAACTAGAGTTAACTGCAGCAAAGAAAATTAGGTCTGTAAATAAGAATGGACAGCAAAAGCGAAGATTAATTTTAATGGCATGCATTAACAGATGCAATTTGAAACTGGCGGTGGAGAATTCTCCCTGAGAACTGGCATTAGGCAGTATGGGTCTTGAGGGGAAATTCACATGGGCAAGGGCACTTATTCAATACACCTTTTCTATCCCAAAGACGTTAGTATACCGAGAGACCCACAGTATCAGGGAAACTGGCCTCTTTATTCACATCGAATCATCATATGTACAGTCTGTTTCCATTTAATATAATTGTCAGGAGTAAAGACTCTCTTGGTATAACTTAGAAGTGACAAGGAAATTGGATGGAGCGTCATATGGTTGACTCTAGAAAAACAGTGAAAGAGTGACTAGAAATCCTAAAGTTAAATCCTAATATCTACAAAGGCTTGGAGGGTTTGTGTCCACATAAACAGTGATGGTGGAAAGGAGCCCAGTGATTTATTGAGGACTTTCACAGGATCCTTGTTTCGGGTTAGATTCTGGACTAAAGAATGAAACCACTGTAATCCCCAGCTCTTCTTCATGATTGTGGATGGGGAAAAAAACCAAAGAGCTGGGAAATGCTGAGGTGCCTAGATGTTTTAGAACGTCTGCTTTGAAACTGTTCAACTAATGTTGATTCTCTGCGCAGGCCAGAGAAACATAACTTTTTTTTGTACTTCATTTGAAGAAATCCAGTTACAACTAACTATATTTGTCCTTGCTAATGAGAATGTTAGAAAAGATGAATGAAAGTTATCTGAAAGTTTTAGAAAGGAGAATATGCAAAAATATAGTTTTTACATTTCAAACTATACATTTAAGTTATAAATTGGTCAAAATCTTATTTTATTAACTATACTTTCTTAGCTGAAAGATATCTTTTTCTAAGTTCATATTTTCTAAGAAAATGAAGTTCTTCATTTATTGAGAGTGCTCTCTTATTCCTCTGTTAAGCAAAGTATAGGTTTTTGGTGTATAGAAAATTGTGTTTTCTAATATCACATACTATATTTGGTATATTTTTACAGAAAATGTAAATATGTGATTAGTGGTTATTGAATAGTCAGGTATTTGATAGATGGACATAATCCTGAGAATCAAAGATGAGATGGGATTTTTTTTTTTTTTCTTTTTTGGTGGAAGGGGAGGCTTTTCCCTGTGGAATTATGACAAGATTTGAGATAGCTATTCATGTCCTAGGAACTATCTATATATTGAATCAGTATCATGTATACACAGGGAATATTGGACTAGTCCAGAAACTTTCTTTCATTTTAAAAATGTTGTCCTTGCATTTGAGGAATTTTATAGCCATTTTTTCTGTTCTGAATTTTCCATATAATCTGTCTGCCACCTCGTCTGGTGCATACAGTTGTGGATGGGAAACAGACACTAAGGTCTCCTTGGCCCAGATGATGAAATTAAACGTACAAAGGGTCTGTAATGCGGTCAAGGCCATGCAGCCGATTAGCAATAGAGCCGGGGTTAAAACCTGAACTGGTCTGATTTTAAAGCCCAAACTCTTTTTACTCCACCATATTGCCTTTCAACTGAGCAGATTTGCTGTTTCATACCATGCTTTCAAAGATTCAGTTCCCATGAGAAGGCAGCAAGAATACGTGTACACGGGGAGGTAGGGCTACGTATCTGGTGTTGCTTGAAGTCTCAATAATCAGCTATTTAATGTGATAAAGGAGAGCGTCAAGTGGTGCCCAGTGTGGAGGAGGAAGAGGAAATGACTCTGAACCAAGAAGGAGCTCCTGCAAGCATGGAGAGAACTCTGCCTGGGGAGTCAAGCAGCCAGGCATCTTCTTGCAAATCAGTCATCAAACTTACATGTGACCTGAGGGAAGTCCCTGCCTTGCTGCTGCTACTGCTAAGTCGCTTCAGTCGTGTCCGATTCTGTGCGACCCCATAGACGGCAGCCCACCAGGCTCCTCCGTCCCTGGGATTCTCCAGGCAAGAATACTGGCGTGGGTTGCCATTTCTTTTTCCAAGTCCCTTCTCTAAGTCTCTACGTTAGTCTGTCCTTTATTCTCCCGTTTGTGAAATGAAAAGGTGAAACCAAGCCCCAGAAACAAACTCATTATCTGTTCGGGTTTCCTAATCCAACTGTGCAAGACAGCCACAGGCTATGGAACAAAATTAGACTGAAGACTTCATTGTTATCGCTGATTGTATTTCTCTGGCAAATAATTTAATCTATTTTTCTCTCCAAACTATATTGATGAAGAAATCACAATATTCTCTCATTTACTTTCCCAAGAGGCAAGTAGCACTATAAACCCATTTTCTGATTGGATTAGCATGATATAAGTTTCACTGTTGAAAAACAACATGGGAAAATATACACAGAAAAATACAAAGAATTTCTTTGCAAATCAAAAGTATTATGAAATAGCCACGGTAGAAACTGTATTATTGAATGGGTCCCAAGGACCCATTATAGACAGTATTCACCATAGAAATATGCTGAATGAGATTTTCAAGGAGATTTATTAACAAATTAATATATATATTTTATAAGCAAGCTATAAAAAATATCATACTAAATCAATTAAGCACAACTGCACAAGTATAACTGGAACTCATTGATACTCGAGACTGGTGAGGTGGCCTTAGGTCTCCAGCTCTCAGGGAATGAGTAGAGATTGAGGAGCCTGCCCGGGGGCAGTCCTTAATTCCCAGGGCATTTGTGGTGAACTTCTCCACAAAGTTTCTCTAGCCCTCTAGCCCCTCCAATAGCAGAGTATCTGGGAACCCAGTACAGCTGTCCTCATTTTGAACTGTAGAGAAAAGGGGGTTATAGATATTATTTTTTCCTGAATTATCTGAGAGTAGAAATATTACTAAACACTGAGAGAGAAACACAAAATTTTGAATCTGAGCATCTTACAGTTAGGAGTCTTGCGGTTACGAAGTTTTACAAACCATAGGAAGGAGATAAAGGCCGCAAGAGAGTGACTTTCTGACCTGTGCACTGAGGTTGGGCGGCGCTGGAGGGGAATCAGGGGCAGAATGGAGGCAGACTAGTGTCAGAGAGATGGTAAGATTTCCTGTCAGTGTAAGGTCTTGGTAAATAAGCCAGAAAAACTAAACTTTCAATCAGGAATTGAGAGAGCTCGAGGTGACAATGAAAACAATCAATTAATAAGGATGATAACAGTGACAAAAAGCAATAATAAGAGTGACTCTTTTGCCCTTTTTAGACACACAGCATTGCCTTGAGAGGAATCCTACCACCCCCCTCCCTCCAAAAAAAAGAAAGAAAAAAGGAAATAGAAGTTCAGGAAGATGGTCTTGACTTGGATCCTGTTCCCATTATGCCTACATACAAAGGGGACCTTTCATCTTATAAATAAAATCCAAATCTGATGGAGTTCCTCCACATTATGAAACTACTTCCCTACAGCACTTTCAAAGAGGAGAGAGAAATTTGGCTTAAAACTGCAGCATGAAAATGTGCAACAGTGGGAGCCAGGGCCTCACTGTTCAATCTTCCAGGATATTCATGGAGAAAACGGCTTTGCTTGTCAGGCGGTCTTCCTTCTAATTCTGGAAAAGCCAGCCTTCATTACAATTCTTAAATGTCAGGTGAGAAGTTGTTGATATTATCTGCCTCAGCTGTCCGAAGTGATCATTAGGGGATAAAAGGAGACTAAGGGTGCTAGAAAACCCAAAGAACTCTTGCTTTTTAGTACTTGAGCCAAAGAATCAGTTCTGTACAAATGTGGTGGAGAGAATAATTGCTAAACTTGGTCAATAATTTTCAAGGAAACAGGAAAAGTGGAATGACAACCCATCTGTTAAAACGAGGCTTAATTGAGGCTGACCAGTAATGAGGGGTGACAGTCCCCAGGCTGTGATCCTTCACATGTTTCCTGGGGTTAATTCTACTCTTCTTAGAAGCCTAGCCTTCCAAACAGGTTGAACAGTGATTCTTTGGCCAACATACCTAAGTTTCTTCTTGGTGCCAGCCAGCAGCTCCTTATCATGCAGGTAGTCTGGGGAAATGGCTTTGACTAGTTTCTGGAGAACCAGGTTCTTGCTCAGTATCCTGGTCTGGCCCAGTATCCATGTTGTGACTGGCCATTATTGACCGCTTGCATCTGGTAGTAGGCCTTGGTGAACCTGCAATCCACCAAACCACTGAAAAATAAAAATCACCATCATTTTGAGAATGAGGGCTTTAGACAAAGACCAAGGTCATTGGTAAACTCCTCCCGATTGACCCTCACAGAAGCAAGAGTCCAGGAAGTCTCCTTTTCCAGGTAGTCTGCCTCAAGGAAAAAGCCTGCTGAAGGAATTGCCATGAGTGGGAATTACCTGGAGCCCCCAGCACCACCTTCTGTCTCTGTCAGAGGAAGGAGATGTGGTAGACACTGCTGGGCTGGGTGATGAAATGGTGGTTTCCCCAATGAAGTGCTTCTTTACCCCCAAGCAAAGCTTCTTGTCTGCCTTTTGTGCAGTCACTGTTTATCCAATTGGGATGTCCTGAGGTCTAAGCACTTTTCATATATCAAAGCTGAAGTTCCAAACAATAGGAGAGAACAGAAGTGTTTCAGGGGCTATAAAATCTTTATTAGGGATATGCCATCTTAATAATTTTAAAATTTGCTGGACATTCATCTTTCTTCCAGCTACCATTAGTTCATCTAGCTTACCATCTAGCTTCTGTCAGCTTCTAAAAAACATAATTATAAAAGCCCCTGGAGTGGACAGATTGGTGGAAGAAAACCTGTATGGTAAGGACATGGCATTTGGGTTTCCCAGCCAGCACTCAGAAGAGCTTTTCATGCCTCTCAGCCCTTCAGGCAGGTACAGGGCACTTGTCATATCTCCTACCCCGTGTGAGGACATCCTAGCCTGGAGGGATACACGCCACTGGTCCCCAGTGGTCAGCCCTCATGGGAAGTAGTGCAGCAATGCCTCTCCCCACATTAAAGTTTCTGAACCTTAGCCTTCCCGTGTGTAAAATGAGTGCAGTAACAATAGCTTGTGAATCAAACAAGATAATGTGTTTAGTTTCCCAGCACAGTGCCTAATTGATTCCATTCTTCTGCTTCCTCTCCGCTCTTTCCATTTTTGAATCAGAACCAATCTAAAGTCGCTATGGAATCAACCTCCACACCCACAATCTCCTAATTCTCCCCTCTCTTGAGGAAGACAAGAAAAGTCTGCACTTTTTCTCTCATAGAACAGGAGCTCTGAGATCGATCCTCTGTGATGACCTAGAGGGGTTGGGAGGGAGGCTCATGAGGGAGGGTGCTATACAGCAGAAACCAGTGCAACGTTGTTAAGAAGTTATACTGCAATCAAGCCCTGGGCCTCTTTATGATCTGGTCGGGGTGATCTCTCCCAGTCAACGTACCTCCCATGCCCCTGTGCCCTCAGACCCCTGAACTCCTGCCAGAATCGCCACTGCGCTAATCACCCCTGACCCTGGGCCATCTGACTGGTGCACTCTCCTCACTGCGTGAATCATACTGTTCTGTAACGCACCACGTCTGCCTCCTCTTCTGTACTGGAAGCTCCTTGAGGGGAGCTAGGTCTTGTTTGTATTCGATATCAAGTGCCTGCTAGGCAGCCAAGACACTTATGGTTAATAAAGCACTCAAGCAGACTCGGGGGGGTTGTAATAATGGCCTGAACATTTTAGAGTGATACTTTGATTTCTTTGAAGACTTCTTGCCAAATAAATGCATATGATTTCATTTTAGAAGGAGGATAATTGATTTTTCTTTTTGAGCAAGGAAGACACTAGTTTTTTTATCCTTCTTACTGATGTGTGGTGAAGGACGTAAATTACACAGGAAACAGGACACAGAGACATAAACCTGCTTAATCCAATTATATATTTCAATCAACAGACAGGGTCCCAAGAGAGGAGAGGAGGATGTGCGGATGGAGACCACTGAAGAGCAGCTAGGAGGCTGTGAGCTTCAGTTTTCTTGAGAAAGAGAGAGAGAGAGAGAAAGAGAGGAGGAGATGAGCAGTTGTCATAGGAAGTGAGAATCAATGCTATTTGTTACACAGTATAAAACAAATCTTGAAGAGGATGTTCAGTCTTTGGAATGTGACTACATAACAAATGAAAAGAGGCAAAAAAAAAAAAGCACACAAAATGAAACCAAAGTGAGGAAAACGAAAACCAGGCTTATAAAAGGAAAGACGGTCTAATTACAGCCATTTGACTGAGAAAAAGTCATGCTTGTACCCTGATGCAGACAGTACACAACTTGACTTCTCATTCCTGAGAGAGAGAGGAAAGGGGGAGAGAGAGAACCAGAAGACCACTGGGGTCAAGAGAGGCGCTGTGGGGACACTGATCGTAATGAAGACAGAACCAGCCGTTTCCATTTCACACACTGTGTTTCAACGCAGTAACTCTGTAAAGCCAGAGTTTGTTACTTGCATTTGCAAATAAACTGAGCCCCAATACGATTTCAAGGTCAAGGATGTTTTAATGGCCTAGCTGAGATTGAGCCCGTGTCTACCTGACACACCTTCCACAGTTCCTCCACTAACTATCCAGGGCTCCTTCCACGATGGGACGTGACTCATCCCACCCTGTCCCCTGGCTGCAGGCTATTTGTACTGTTGGTTATGAGCTCCAGGACAGGGCCTCCCAGCTCCCCTTCCGGTGTTACTGCTAATTAAGTGTTCTTTGCTTACACGGTAGCAATGGAACCTCTCTCTTGCACATAGCCTTGCCCTTTTTTCCTTCAGCTGAACTCTTGGGTTCTTACCTGGGACCCAGATTAATAGAGCAATCATCATAACAGAGACAAGAGTGTCCTGGAGAGTTTCAAGCTAGTAATTATGTACCCCAGAAGTGACATTGCTTACCACTCATTTGCAAGAACCAGACTCATGGAAAGGTGAGCGCAGGAAATACTTGGTGAACAGCATCAGCGACTGCTGCAGCATTTCTTGTCTTTAACATACTGTATATTATCTGTATCTATCATGTTTATTACCTGTCTCCATGTCTAGAATGTCTGTTCTATAAGGACAGAGCTCTTTGTTTTCTTCATGAATGCCACTTCAGTGCCCAGAACGGGGTTTGGCAAAAGCAGACTCTCAAGAGTTGGTCGAATGAATAAATAAATTATTGTCAGTTCTACCCTCACTTGCTAAGCAGTCTTCAGCAAGTCTTTCATACTCTGAGCCTCCAAGTTTCCTTAGATAAGCAGGAAATTCATGAGATAAACAGGCTAAGGAGTAATACAAGACCTAGCCCATGAAAAGCTCTAGACAAACATTGATTTCTTTTCACCTCCAGTGGCCAAAGTAGTCTTCTGACAGTAATCCAATTTTCAGGAAATTTATGTAGAGAAAGGAAGAGAAAGCAAGAGAGGGAGAGGAGAGGGAGAAGGAGAGAAAGAAAGAAAGAGAAACAGAGCAACTCTGTAGTCTGAATACATTCCATAACTTTTCTGTTTCTTGCCCAGTGTGCAAAACAATACTGATGTTCCTCCCAGAAATTTTTTCCCTAATTGCTGGAAAACTCTGTAAGTAGAGCAAGCTTTATAACTCAGGGTGGGAGTGAGGCTGGGTACAGCCACTGGCCAAGCCTTTCAAATAGTATAACAAATGATGTGTGGGTATAGCCAGGGAAAATGCACACATTCTTCATGGGTCTGGAGAAATCATGTTTGGCTCCCAGGTGCACTTGACCTGTTAACAATATTTAGACAGATTTATCAGCTGTAAACTTTGCACCAAGCAAGGAAAAAAAAAAAAAAGAGTACTAATTTTTTTTCTCCTTTTAAGCATAAAGCTGAAAGATTTGTTAGCAACAGGAGGAATTCAAACCGGCTAAGGAGAGGGCTTGATTCTCTCGCCTCAGCTGTCTGCTTATGGTGCAAGGACTCCAGGCATGAAATTCACAGAAACCTGGAGAATTTCTGGGTACAAGCATTTCAGTGAGGGCTGGTGAGCCCTAGTTATAAGCGCCTGGAGTGAGTATAAAAAAAGGACAGCCCGTTTTTAATTAGCACCATAACAAAGAGGGAAAAAAGCAAGCGCATACAAAAAAAAAAGGCATACAAAACTTTCCAGAACTTTTTGTGGTTCTATTCTTTATGTATTTTTATGAGATCATCTGCTTGGAAATGTATTGTTTAAAAAACTAAACAAAGTTCCTTTAAAAACTCCCTATGTCAAACTGATTGCAACGTCAGAATACCATAAGCCTTGTGTTTATGAAACATCTTTCATGATATGGGGGAAAGAGAATGGGATTTGAACTCAAGAAGTGAATCCATGCTCCACAATTTACTAGCTGTGTGATTCTGGGTGAATCACTAACCCTTAGTTTCCTCATTTGTAATACCAGTTCAGTTGAGGTGCTCAGGCGTGTCTGACTCTGCAACCCCATGGACTGCAGGCTTCCCTGTCCATCACCAGTTCCTGGAGCTTACTCAAATTCATGTCCATCAATCGGTGATGCCATCCAACCATTTCATCCTCTGTCGTCTGCTTTTCCTCCTGCCTTCAGTCTTTCCCAGCATCAGGATCTTTTCCAATGAGTCAGTTCTTCACATTAGGTAAAACCAAACTGAAAGGGCTGTTGTGAGAATTTGATGAGCTAATATTTATGAAGTTGTGTCAGTTTTCAAGTGCAATGCTGCTGCTGCTGCTGCTGCTGCTGCTGCTAAGTCGCTTCAGTCGTGTCCAACTGTGTGCAACCCCAGAGACGGCAGCCCACCAGGCTCCCCCGTCCCTGGGATTCTCCAGGCGAGAACACTGGAGTGGGTTGCCATTTCCTTCTCCACTGCATGAAAGTGAAAAGTGAAAGAGAAGTCGCTGAGTTGTGTCCAACTCTTCGTGACCCCGTGGACTGTAGCCTACCAGGCTCTTCCACCCATGGGATTTTCTAGGCAAGAGTACTGGAGTCGGGTGTCATTGTCTTCTCCTTCAAGTGCAATAGTGGCATTTATAAATTTTCTGGGAATAATAGTATTCCCTGTTTGTCCTTGGGGAGGAGGTAGACTTAATATCCACTTCTCCCTTAGCCACTCACCCCGTTTTCCTATGGAGCCAGTTAGTGTGTGTGTATGTATTATATATTGCATATATATTACAGTCTAATTAGTATTATATACACACAGTAATACTATTNAATAGTATTCCCTGTTTGTCCTTGGGGAGGAGGTAGACTTAATATCCACTTCTCCCTTAGCCACTCACCCCGTTTTCCTATGGAGCCAGTTAGTGTGTGTGTATGTATTATATATTGCATATATATTACAGTCTAATTAGTATTATATACACACAGTAATACTATTATGCATCTGTATAGTATATATGCTAATTATCAATTAGTATATATTCTTATCTATGTAGAGAGCTGTATATCTGTATCTGTATGTTTATCTGTATCTGTGTCTTGCTATTACTGTAGCAAGAACATCCTTTCTTTAGCATTTCCACTGTCACTCGTAATCTCTTTCCTAGATGGTTGAAATAGCCAGATTGGCTGTCTTTGTGCTGACTTCCTAACCCAAAACAACCTAAATTAAATGTATATCTGACCATGTCCTTGGGAGTCTGTAGCCCAGTATAATGTTCAAGGTCCTCAGTTTAGTGCAGTGGCTCTCAACCAGGAGATTTTGCCCCTTCGGGGCCATTGACAATGTCTGGAGACATTTTTGTCTGTCACAGTGGGGAATGGGATGCGTATGTGCTGCTGACACCTGGTGCATGAAGGCCCGGGATGCTGTTAAACATCCTATAACACTCAGGACAGCCGCTGTAACACAAATCATTCTGCTCAACATGTCGGCAGCGCCGAGATTGGAACCCCGAGTTCAGCCCATGGGATCTCCCTGATAAGCTTCTACTCACATCAGTTTCCAGCTTCATTGCTGCCCTTGCATCTTAGCCTCTAGCCAAGGTGAATTACTGTCAGATCTCTTCGTCATTTCAACAATTCCCAAACTGTGTGTGGCATCTCTAGGCCTTTGTCCTGGCTGGCCTTCCTGCTCTGAACATGCTCCCCTTGGCTTCTTCAGCTATGAGCTCACCTTCTCATTCTCTTGTGTATCCCCTTGAGTCTTATGTCCTTTAGGAGGCCTTTCACTCCCCCTGGGCCCTTTCTCTGCATGTCCACAGCCCTCTGCCTTCTTCTCTCACTTGACTTATCGCACTGTAATGAGATGGATTGTAGTCTACCATGACATCTTTTTGGACCTGACTCTCCTACCCTTCAGTGAGTTCAGAAAAGTCTGGGACCATTTTTCCTACGTCTTTGTATCCCCAGATGCTTGGAACCATCTGGGCACATAATCTTGGTAATTATGTGTTGATTGACAAAGAGAACAAATCCAGACCAATGGCCATGTTATAACAGAAGCTACTGGACTCCTTTGCAATGTTATAAGGTGAACCACTTGAGCAAGGATTCTGTCCCATCATTCTTGTGGCTGCTGTGTGCCCCAGATTGTCCAGAATAATCCCATTTCACTAACGAGAGTTAAAACATATTGATCCTTAGCTCCTCTAAGCCAGGAATATGCAAGGATTTAAATTTTTTTTTAATTATTCAATATAAAATTCGACGGAATCCCAGCTCTTATACAACTTCTCATTATTTCCATTTTACAGATGTGGAAAATGAGGCTGGCAAGTTAAGAAAATACATTATACACAGTTGATGAGGCCTGAGTTTAACCTAGGCATTCAGACCCCAGAGACCACCCTCTCAGCTGCTGTGTTGTACCCATCCTTTGTCAGATCCACTGTCCCGATTTGTGGTCCCCTGGGGACACAGTTTCAGTGGGTCTGCATTTTAGAGATGAAGAAATAGAGCTTGTCATCAATGACACATCCCTGTATAACATCCAAACTAGAAATTGAAGTCTTTCCACACAACAATATCTCAAGGATCCAACTAAGCCTATATTTGTCAAAGTTTGCCCATCTGTTGGGGCAAAGAAGGCTACATTTGCAGGTCTCACTTGAGAACAGACCCTCAGAGTCTTAGTGTCCACCTTGGGGATCTACAAATAGATCTTTGGTAATTACTTAAGTCCCTAGAAATCTTTCCCAGATCTGAGACAGCTTTGATTCCTGTCTGGGACAAGTTCTACATCCTGGGAGGTCTTTGTGCTGAATCCCATTTGCTACAGATCTCTAAAAGCTTCCAGGCTGCTTAACTCTTCCCAAACTTCTTGGTTTAAAAATACATTTCTAATCAGTGGGCCTGGGTGCATTCTTTGTGCCTAGAGAATGCTGTTTCCTTCAACTTTGGAGCAGGCTAGTACACAGCACAGACCAAAAAATGTGACACTCTGTTTCCAAACTTAATGGGCTAAAAGCACAATGTGGGCTGAGGGGTTTCCCACCAAATCTAAGAAGAGGGATTTGCTTTTCCAGGGTGGTCCAGTGGCCTTGGATTGCAGTTGGCCCTGTTTGCTGGGGTCCTTTGGGAAATCTCTTACTGCAGAAATTCTCACTTTTTCTTTTTTTACGCTATAGGGCATTTTTTCCATAGTGGAAAAATAGCCT
>SJYA01001299.1:0-10836 GCA_006410615.1 Neotragus moschatus | reverse complement strand
CATTATTTCATTAGTTTTTGTCTGAATAATATTCCATTGTATTAATACACATGTATCACATCTTCTCTATCCAATCTCCTATCAACGGACATGTAGATTGCTTCCATGTCAGTGTTGCAATGAACATTGGGGTGCATGTATCCTTTCAAATTAAGGTCTTCCTGGATATATGCCCAGAAGTAGGATGGCTGGGTCATAAGGTAGTTCTATTTTTAGTTTTTCAAGGAGCCTCTATACTGTTCTCCATAATTACTGTACCAATTTACATCCCCACCAACAGTGTAGTAGGGCTCCCTCTTCTCCACACCGTTCTCAGTATTTATTGCTTGCAGACTTTTTGATGATGGTCATTTTGATTGGTGTGAGGTGATACTTTCTTGTAGTCCTGATTTACCTTTCTCTAATAATGAGCGCTGGGAAAGACCCTGATGCTGGGAAAGATTGAAGGCAGGAGAAGAAGAGGACGACCGAGGATGAGATGGGAGGATGGCATCACTGACTCAATGGACATGAGTTTGAATAGGCTCCGGAGCTTGTGATGGACAGGGAAGCCTGGCATGCTGCAGTCCATGGGGTCGCAAAGTTGGACATGACTGAGTAACTGAACTGAAGTGAATAATGAGCAATNTGTGCATGTATCCTTTCAAATTAAGGTCTTCCTGGATATATGCCCAGAAGTAAGATGGCTGGGTCATAAGGTAGTTCTATTTTTAGTTTTTTAAGGAGCCTCCATACTGTTCTCCATAATTACTGTATCAATTTACATTCCCACCAACAGTGTAGTAGGGCTCCCTCTTCTCCACACCGTTCTCAGCATTTATTGCTTGCAGACTTTTTGATGATGGTCATTTTGACTGGTGTGAGGTGATACTTCCTTGTAGTTCTGATTTCTCTAATAATGAGCACTGGCAAAGACCCTGATGCTGGGAAAGATTGAAGGCAGGAGGAGAAGAGGACGATAGAGGATGAGATGGGAGGATGGCATCACTGACTCAATGGACATGAGTTTGAGTAGGCTCCGGGAGCTTGTGATGGACAGGGAAGCCTGGCGTGCTGCAGTCCATGGGGGTCGCAAAGTTGGACATGACTGAGTAACTGAACTGAAGTGAATAATGAGCAATGCTGAACATCTTTTCATGTGCTTTTTGACCATCTGTATGTCTTCTCTGGAGAAGTGGCTACTTAGATCCTCAGCCCATTTTTTGATTGGGTTGCTTTTTGGATATTGAGCTGCATGAGCTCTTGTATATTATGAAGATATTATAATCCCTTGTCAATCGCTTTGTTTGCAAATATTTTCTCCATTTTGTGGGTCATCTTTTCATTTTGTTTATGGCTTCCTTTATTGTGCAAAAGCTTTTAGGTTTAATTAGGTCCCATTTGTTTATTGTTGGGTTTTTTGGTTAAGTTATTGATATAAACATTCAAAACCTATAAACTTGCTTTAGTTAGGGAAAGAAACACGTATTTTCAGTGGAAGTATACTTTTGATACCTAAGTTCATCTCCTATTAACATCCCAGGCATCATCTCCAATTCTGCTTTCTAATATTTATAACACTGAGTTTTAGAAACTAGCAAAAATAAAAATAAGTCACTACTTCAAAATATGAAACCCTCCAAAATCAGGACCTAAGTGATGACTGCTCATCTATACTGACATGGAAAGACAGTCACAATATTTTCACAAGTTAAAACACACATACACACACACACACACACACACACACACACACACACAAAGTAAAATAAAGAAAAATTCATATAGTTAAAATTAATTTCTGTAAAACAAAATCTTTTAACCATATCTTTTTGTGTATATATACATAAAGAGATGTATACAAGGAAGAGTGCCAAATGTTAACAGTTTCCTATGCAGACTGAAATTATAATTCTGCTTGTATTTTCCTGTATTGTTTTAAATGTTTACAATGAAAATGACTATTTTGATGATCATATAAAAAGTTAAAGCTATTTTCACTTTAAAAATATATGAAACTTATCTTTGAATCACCAAGATAGTCTGAAGCCATTAGTGAGTCAAAGATAATGCAGAAATAAACTTGCCGCTGCTGCTGCTGCTAAGTTGCTTCAGTCGTGTCCGACTCTGTGCGATCCCATAGACGGCAGCCCACCAGGCTCCCCTGTCTCTGGGATTCTCCAGGCAAGAACACTGGAGTGGGTTGCCACTTTCTTCTCCAATGCATGAAAGTGAAAAGCTAAAGTGAAGTTGCTCAGTCATGCCGGACTTCACGACCCCATGGAAGCTCCTCAGGGGCAGCCAATTAAAGCTGCTATTTGCAATCAGGAGGGAAAAAAAGAGTATGTATTGAAATCAGGTTTAAAGACAGTAGCCAGTTTTAGGCTTTATTAGGAAGATAAAAAGAGTGGATTACTCTTACTTATGGGTTTAAACAAGGCTTGAGGGTATAAATCTAAAGATTCCAAAAGCAGTGCTAAGTAGATAAATCCATTTCCACCACTGTTATTGTTTTGGATGCTGGTCTGTTAATACTGATACAAGAAAGATACATGGCAGGCACAGTCAAAGGTTTTTTTTTTTTTTTNAAGTGATACAACTTGAGGTGACCTGAATAGATATATTATTAGGAGACAATTAAGAGATGGTAATAAAACTAGGGAGACTTCTTTTAAGTGCCACAGGAAAAAAGGTTGCATGCAAGGAACATAAGGCAAAATTATTTCAGGTAATTCCCATGAAGTCAGAACAAGGTAAAAGTCTGTATTATTTGCTTTTGTACTTTGCCAAAATAAACAAAGGAGTGTGGTTTCTTTGGAAGGTCAGTGTTCAACCCACCATCCACTCGTCTTTGAGTTACTTCCAATAAAATTATATTAACAGCCAATCTGCCTGGTGCTATGATCCCATTAGGTCATGAAACCAAAGCAGAGCCAGCCTAAGTCTAATCAGACCAAACAGCTGTTTTAACAGTTGGATTTCTCCAAAATTAAAATATTCTATTCCTGACAGTGCCTAGCAACTCAACTGTTACAACAGCTGCTCAAATTGAAGAGTTTGAACCAAGTGTACATACAGTCTTCTTCCCATTTGCAACTGCTTTGAGATTCTTCCAGAATAGAAGTTTCTAAACTGAAGTTGCTTTTGACATTTTCCCAACCTGTTTAAAGTTTTGTGCTTGTACTGTGTCTACCTCTGGCCTTCAGCCAACGTTGCTGCCACCGCATCTCTCTTAGTGTTTGCCCTCTGGCTCCTCTATGCTCTGCATCGTAATTGCCAGCTGGTAGCTTGGTGCTTCCCTCATTAGAAATATTATCTGTGTGCTTCACACCCTTATTCTTCTCTGTACTGTCTCAGAATCAGAGGTGGGAACTCAGACGTTCCCGGATTCCACTAAGTGAAATACTACTTCCAATGACTTACATTAGTACTCTTAAGGTTACCTGTTGAGGTAAGACCCTTAAAAAACAAGCCACAAATGCTCACTGGCAAGAAGTTCTCATTTCTGATCTCACATGTCTTTAAAACTCCGCATTTGTCGCCATGATTTCACTCAGACGTGTCTGTCTGTCCAACTCTTCATACTCACCCTGTAACACAGAAACCTATCCACCAGCAATCATTATCAACAATCAGTTTTATCTGTCGATCCATCTCTCAGCTTCACCTTTTTATCCACACATTCATCCATTTATCCACTCACCTTCTCCTCTGAAAATTTCTGCCAGCTGGGCTGAACACACCCAAGCTAAATTGACTGTGCTAAGTCCTTAAAGCCTGCAAAAGATCTTGTCCCTGATTTTGTTAACATTTGCTCTCNAGAATTAAATATAAGCTTTTTTGGTTTGACTGTCAAGAAACATTGTATTGCTATCTTTCTATTTTCTAGGCTTAAAAATGCAAGCTTCCCTCATTTTAACATTCACAAATAATTTCTCATTATAGTATAAATTTGTTCAGAGGATGGCAATATTTTATATTCACCATATATTTGTTTTGCTATTAAAATTTTTTTCTAAATGGTTATACTCATTAAGATATGCTAACACAAATATTATGATATATAATTACTTCAAGTGCAACTTTTAAAGTATTTTATCAAAAATGGTAAATTAGAAATCAGACTTTAACCTAAAAAATGATGATTCTTATTCTCAGGTCCATGAATCTTAAAAACATGCTAAGTGAAAGAAGCCAGGAAAAAAAAAAAAAGGCCATCATGTGTTGTATGATTTCGTGATTATGAAAGGAGGTCATTGGACTTGGGGAATTAGGTGGTCTGAGAAACATTCAAAATTCTGTGCAAAGTTCTCTTTGTCTAAGTGAACACTGCTGTAGGAAGAGAGTCCGTAGTTTTAATCATATCATGTAGACCTGTGACCTTTAAATGGTTTAGAAATCACTACTTGAAAGTGTTTTAAAAAATGAGTTTGCATTTTTTGTTCTCCTTTTATAAATACATAATAGTTCTTTCTGTCACAACAGTTTAAGCCTCTGCCTGTTAACTTTTAAAGATTTTTGTTTGTTCATTAACAATACCACTTAAAAAAATATCAATCCCTATGGCTTATGAGTTTGGTGTAATTTCTTTAGATTTTTCTGGAAAGATTCTTTTTTATTGATTTGTTTTTTACGCCTATGCCGTTAGTATATCTTGACTTTAATTTTGACTATGGCATAAGATTTTTTAATTTGTTTTCTTCCAGATATCCTTTTGTATACTTGACATTTTCTACAACAGAAAGTTAAAAAAAAAAACAAAAAAACAGAAGGAAGAGCTGGCCTCTTTAGATGAACTTCTTCAAATTAAGACGTCTTTAATGATATTACTTCTAATTATGACATTTCTGGCAGCCATGTTTATAGAGTCAGTTCTCTTCTTCAGTGATAAGGATAATGCTAGTTTTGTGTTCTCAACAACTGTTATCTTTCAGTATTTACAGGCATTTATAAAAAAGCAAAATCTCTTGACATGAATTAATACACTTAATTTTGAGATTGCTTTGCTGGTATATTGTTTAAGCAGGACCATTTCTCTGCATATAAGAAGTCTGTATCTCTCTCTTGACAAGGTTGTAGGTCTTAGGAGCAAAGTTTGAAAGCCATAGCTTTTAGGAATTGTATACCAAAATCTCTTCTCTCTGGAGCCCTTAAATGAAAAGAAAATTGAAGAACTGTGTTGACATTTATGACTTTTAAAAGCTCATTTTTTTTTCTGTGATTTTTGAAGAAAACACTGTAATTTCGAAGAAATATTGTTCATTAATGAATTTTATTTTAAAATTTATCAGCAGTTGTTGGTATGTGCATTTTTCAGGTTCTATTTTTAGAAATTAGTACTTTTAAAATATTTAAATATTTAAATTAGTACTTTTAAATATTTAAACAATTAATACGACTTATCATAAATATGCCAGCATATTTCATTGTTTCAGAATTTGGTGTTCTTGATAATATATAAGAATTTTTAAATTTTAAATTTTTTGTTCAAATTATATTTTAAATGGTAGTATTTTTTTAATGATTCTAGTACCAAGTTTTGATCATTTGCCTGATTTAATATCTTGAGTGCTTAAATTAATGAGACTACCATTGTTATAGCTTTGAAATTGAACTTTAAGAATCTATAGATAAAACAATATTATATTTCAACTTCACTAATTGTTTGTTTTTAAATCTTCTTTAGAACTGAAGTGTCCAAATCAACTACTAAAATATGAGAAACATGAGATTAAATATTTTCAAGTTGAGCTCTTTCATACCATACAGTATGTTAGGCTCTTGAGGTAATTGTAATTTTTGGTAGAGGTGTTCAGTTCAGTTCAGCCGCTCAGTTGTGTCTGACTCTTTGCGACCCCATGAATCACAGCATGCCAGACCTTCCTGTCTAGCACCAACTCCTGGAGTTCACTCAAACTTATGTTCATCGAGTCGCTGATGCCATCCAGCCGTCTCATCCTCTGTCGTCCCTTTCTCCTCCTGCCCCCAATCCCTCCCAGCATCAGGGTCTTTTCCAATGAGTCAACTCTTCGCATGAGGTAGCCAAAGTACTGGAGTTTCAGCTTCAGCATCAGTCCTTCCAAAGAACACCCAGGACTGATCTCCTTTAGAATGGACTGGTTGGATCTCCTTGCAGTCCAAGGGACTCTCAAGAGTCTTCTCCAACACCACAGTTCAAAAGCATCAATTCTTAGGCTTTCAGCTTTCTTCACAGTCCAACTCGCACATCCATACATGACCACTGGAAAACCCATAGCCTTTACTAGACAGACCTTTGTTGGCAAAGTAATATCTTTGCTTTTGAATATGCTATCTAGGTTGGTCATAACTTTCCTTCCAAGGAGTAAGGGTCTTTTAATTTCATGGCTGCAGTCACCATCTGCAGTGATTTTGGAGCCCACAAAAATAAAGTCTGACGCTGTTTCCACTATATCATCTCTATTTCGTCATTTTTGCCTTTGTGACATTAAACAACCTGTGTTTCCTAGAAGACTATATATCACCTTTATATTTTCTCAGGTTCTTTTGTTAATATTGATTGGTGTCTGATTCAGTCTCAATTTCACCATTTTTATTAGAGGTGACTTTTTTCTCCCTTCTCATTGCCTCTTTAAAAATAGATAGGCCACCATTGCTTCTCTCAGGGAATTTTGGCAAGGCGAAAGTTTGGAAATAAGGATAGTGTGTCCTCTGCTTTCATTTGATCTCTTAGACTAACGTCATCTGGTTGACAGCTCTGGTATCCTAGGAAAACTTGTTCTCTCCCAGTACTTTAAAAATCACAAGTTTCAATTGAAATAAGTTTTAGTTGATTTTTAGTTCATTATTCCATTTGAAGTATCTTGCTGATTTTATAGGTCTATGATATATTTGTAGGAAATACCAGAAATAATTCTGGATTATTATAATCCTGTTTCTTAAATGTTGCTATCATTAAGAGAATTTGTACTGATATTTGAGCTCAAGTATCACCTTTGGCTTAATCAATGCATACCCTAAATGAGTTTGATAGTTGGTTTAAGGTAAACTGAGTTTTCTTCCTCTTTCCTTGCTGTCTTTTCTTCCTAAATTAAAAAAAAAAAAAGTGAAACCATTAACTCAAGTTTTGGAGAAAAGTTACTTGTAGTTCTAACTTTCCAAAACAACTATTTTCATTTTTCATGTAGTACTTTCTCTCTTTATCCACGGATGTAATGTTTCATGTGATTAAAGCAATACTTTATACAATTAAAATTATAAAGAATATATGTAAATTTTAACATTAAAAAAATAAGTCCTGGGCCAATAAAGTGTATGATGCAGAGTGGAGGTGGGAGGAAAAGGACAGGATGGATATTAGGAATTTGAGCCATATTAGTTCCAGCTGGATTGTCTGATTTAAAAAATAAGACTGTTCAAATTATTAAAAAATGACACGCTCTAAGATAGCTAAGATTTATCCTATTATATGCCTTTGGATTTCTCAGTTTCGTGTGTATGTGTGTAGAATTTTTTTTTAAAATATCTAATATGCTTTTGACATTTAAGATATAATAAAAGAAGAAGGAGATTTAGACAGAGAGTAACATGCTTGAGTTTCTTTTCCATCACTGATTGTGTGATCAGGACAACACTCTTCACCTTTCTGAGCTTCCGTAGGGATAAAAATTGTTGAATCACAGAATAATTTAAGCTTAGACTCAAAAGGTAAATTTTGGATTTACATACCACACAAATATTTGTAATTGTGTAGAAACATGAATAACTATGAGGTTGGTACAAAAGTATTTGAGGTCTCTGAGTGAATTTTAAATCATTGTAACTTGGCTCAAACACATCTTTATTAATCAAAATAGGAACCATTACGTCAACACATTTTTGCCATTGAGAAATAAGTTTATTTTTGTAGCATAAAAATCCGTGCTTCAGGATTCAGCAAAGTCTAGGAAAGCGTTTCTTTTGCCTCCTGCTGGTTGTGGAAGCATTTTCTCTGCAAAAAGTTGTTGAGTTGCTTGAAGAAATAGTCAGTTGGCAAGAGGTAGGTAGGTGAATATGGCAGATGAGGCAAAACTTCATAGCCTAATTCATTTAACCTTTGAAGTGTTGATTCTATGACCTGAGGTCAGGTATTGTCATGCAGAAGAATTGGGCCCCTTCTTGGTCAATGACATCTGCAGACATTGCAGTTTTCANTTGAAGAAAGTAGTCAGTTGTCAAGAGGTCAGGTGAATATGGCAGATGAGGCAAAACTTCATAGGCCAATTCATTTCACCTTTGAAGTGTTGATTGTGCTACCTGAGGTCAGGTATTGTCATGCAGAAGAATTGGGCCCATTCTTGATCAATGACATCTGGAGACATTGCAGTTTTCAGCCATACTTTTCAGATGTAATTGTTTTGGCAGGATTCGGAAAGCTGTAGTGGATCAGACAGGCAGCAGACCACCAGTGGCCGTGACCTTTTTTCAGTGCAAGTTTGGCTTTGGAAAATGGTTTGGAGCTTCTTCTTGGTCCAATCACTGAGCTGGTCATCGCTGGTTGTTGTATAAAATCCACTTTTCTTCACATCTCACAATCTGATTGAGAAATGGCTCGTTATTATTGCATAGGATAAGAGAAGACAATACTTAAAGACTTTTTTTTTATTTGCAGTCAGCTCATGAAGCTTTTTCATCTGTCCAACTTGTTTCAAACGCTAAACGACCATAGAATGATCAACATTGAGTTTTTCAGCAACTTCTCGTGTATTTGTAAGAGGATCAGCTTCAGTGATAGCTCTCAATTGGTCGTCGTTCACTTCCAATGACTGGCCACTATACTTATCTTCAAGGCTCTCGTCTCCTTTGCAAAACTTCTTGAACCACTGCTGCACTGTATGTTCATTAGCAATTCACGGGCCAAATGTATTGTTGATGTTGCGAGTTGTCTCTGCTACTTTATGACCCATTTTGAACTAGATTAAAAAAAATCACTCGTGTCTGCTTTTTGTCTAACACTATTTCTATAGTCTAAAATAAATGTAAAATAAACAATGGGAAACAATGCCATTAGCAAAAAAACATAAAGCAAGAAATGTTCATTAAAATCATATATAACATTGCCACATTTACTTAAGCATGTATTTCAATATCAAACGGCGAAATTCAACAATACAGAACCGCAGTTACTTTTTGTTGTTATTCAGTCGTTTAGCCATGTCAAAGTCTTCACAACACCACAGACTGCAACATGCCAGGCTTCCCTCTCCTTTAGCATCTCCCAGAGCTTACTCAAACTTGTGTCCATTGAGTCAGTGATGCCATCTAACCATCTCATCCTCTGTTGTCCCCTTCTCCTCCTGCCTTCAATCTTTCCCAGCATCAGCCTCTTTTTTCTAATGAGTCAGGTCTTCCCATCAGGTGGCCAAAGTATTGGAGCTTCAGGTTCAGCATCAGTCCTTCCTATGAATATTCAGGATTGATTTCCTTTAGACTTGACTGGTTTGATCTCCTTGTAGTCCAAGGGACTCTCAAAAGTCTCCAACACCACAGTTCAAAAGCATCAGTCCTTTGATGCTCAGCCTTCTTTATGGTCCAGCTCTCACATCAATTCATGATTGTTGTTTAGTGGCTCAGTCGTGTCCAACTTTTTGCAGCCTCGGGCTCCCCCATCCATGGGACTCTCCAGGCAAGAACACCGGAGTGGGTTACCATTACATCCATACACGACTGCTAGAAAAAGCATAGCTTTGACTAGATGGACCTTTGTCGGCAAAGTAACATCTCTGCTTTTTAATATGCTGTCTATGTTTGTCATAGCTTTTCTTCCAAGGAGCAAGCCTCTTTTAATTTCATGGCTGCAGGCACCATCTGCAGTGAATTGGAGCCCCCAAAACTAAAGTCTCTCACTGTTTCCATTGTTTCCCTGTCTATTTGCCATGAAGTGATGGGACTGGAGGCCATGATCTTCGTTTCTTGAATGCTGAGTTTTAAGCCAGCTTTTTCATGCTCCTCTTTCACTTTCTTCAAGAGGCTCTTTAGTTCCTCTTTGCTTTCTGCCAGAAGGGTGATGTTATCTGCATATCTGAGGTTGTTGATATTTATTCCGTCAGTCTTGATTCCAGCTGTGCTTCATCCAGTCCAGCATTTTGCGTGTTGTACTCTGCATATAATTTAAATAAGCAGGGTGACAGTATATAGCCGTGACATTCTCCTTTCCCAATTTGGAACAAGTCCATTGTTCCATGTCCGGTTCTAACTGTTTCTTCTTGTCCTGCATACAGATTTCTCAGCAAGAAGGAAGGTAATCTGGTATTCCCATCTCATGAAGAAGTTTCCACAGTTTGTTATGATCCACACAATCAAAGGCTAAACAGAAGTAGACGTTTTTCTGGAATTCTTTTGCTTTTTCGGTGTTCCAGCAGATGTTGGCATTTTGACCTTTGTTCTGTGTTTTGCATCAACCTAACAACATGTATAACTTACTGTCTTTTTCCACTATGATTATCATTTGTGATGNAAGTTTCCACAGTTTGTTATGATCCACACAATCAAAGGCTAAACAGAAGTAGACGTTTTTCTGGAATTCTTTTGCTTTTTCGGTGTTCCAGCAGATGTTGGCATTTTGACCTTTGTTCTGTGTTTTGCATCAACCTAACAACATGTATAACTTACTGTCTTTTTCCACTATGATTATCATTTGTGATGCTGAATGTGTCCTTTTGTGTAAATTTTGATGACTGGATACATTGGATAGATTATGTGTAATCATATGAGGCAACTTGGCTTGTCCAAGGTCATGTGCTGGTGGGTGGCAAGGTAGTACTAATGTATTTTGTTTTCCGTTTGAGTGTCCTCTTTGATAGATCACACCATGGCCATTTATCAGTATGTTGACATCTT
>SJYA01001298.1:46331-62314 GCA_006410615.1 Neotragus moschatus | reverse complement strand
CAGTTGGACTGTGAAGAAAGCTGAGCGCCAAAGAATTGATGCTTTTGAACTGCAGTATTGGAGAAGACTCTTGAGAGTCCCTTGGACTGCAAGGAGATCCAACCAGTCCATTCTGAAGGAGATCAGCCCTGGGATTTCTTTGGAAGGAATGATGCTAAGGCTGAAACTCCAGTACTTTGGCCACTTCATGAGAAGAGCTGACTCATTGGAAAAGACTCTGATGCTGGGAGAGTTGGGGGCAGGAGGAAAAGGGGATGACAGAGGATGCGATGGCTGGATGGTATCACTGACTCGATGGATGTGAGTCTGAGTGAACTCCGGGAGCTGGTGATGGACAGGGAGGCCTGGCGTGCTATGATTCATGGGGTTGCAAAGAGTTGTACATGACTGAACGACTGAACTGAACTGAACTGATTGTGTGCTTGCTACTTAAATTTGTGAATCTATAGAATACTGTTTAGAAAAGCAGGGATTTGTGATATTTGGATGATAGTTAAACAGAAGAGAAAATAAACAAAAATTCAGATAGCTTGTCTTTTTTCTAAAGAAGGGAGTATAGGGGAAGTATTAGGTTGTGTGTTTTTTCTGTACATTCAGCTTTTCAGCAACATCACCCCTCCTTGGAAACCATAGCCTGTGGGCTCAACATTATATCCTTTATGGTCTGGTTTTCAATCATATCCCATTTTTCTGTCCCTTTCTCTTTCTCTCTGTTATTTATGTATTTCTATGGTGACTCAGTTTTCAGTAACTTAATATTTTATTGTAATTTCAGAAATCTGGATGAGGCTTTGGAATTAGGTCTCCCAACTTTTAAACTGTCATGTGCCACAAGGGACTTCAATACCCATCAAATACCAACTGATAAATGCAAACTGAGCTACTTGTTGTAAAATAATCAAAGTAAGTGTTAGTCACTCAGTCCTGCCCGGCTCTTTGCAACCCCATGGACTGCAGCCCACGAGGCTCCTCTGTCCATGAGGTTTTCTAGGCAAGGACACTGGAGTGGTTTCCCATTTCCTTCTCCAAAATCATAAAAAAAGAAGTACTTAAAACATTTGGAGAATCATGGAGGAATGTATATTTCTAATGGTCTCTGGCAGTACAATATTGGCAATTTTCTCTCTTATAACATCCTAATTTTTAAAATATAGTTTATTTTGGAATGGATTCCAGTACTTGATAGCTCAATTAATTTACTTACTAAGGCCAGTAAGATAGAATGAACTCTAGTTTCTTAGTTTTAAAAAGAAATTTCTTTCCAGTAACACCAAAAACTAAATATACTACAGTACAAAGGACCTGCTAACTAAAGCTTATATCTGGTTACTGCTTAGTTCCCCTTTGGGTTGTTTAAGGGGCATCCATGTCAATGTTACTTTTCTGAGTGGATAAATACAGTGCTAATCTGTACAGCTTTCAGTTTAGGAAGCTAAAATGACCTCAGTCAATGATTTAAATGATATGCTTCCCCTCATCAGTCTGCTTAATATCACCCATTTTCCAACTACCTAAATTCCCTCAAGTTTTCAAATTATTCTTTCATTTTTAAAGGACTCATGAGTTCAAGATTTTAAGAGAATGGCAGCTCAACCACCATCATCTATCCCAAACTGCGATTATTAAATATAGCCACTCTTGTACTCAGATGGCTAGCACAGAGAAAAAGAAGGAGGCAGTGAGAGGAAATTGGATGTGTTAAGAATCTTATCCATTAGTCATACCTTTTTTTTTGCCTTGTTCTTATCACCGCATGAGGCCTTTGCATGCTCGTTCTTGAAGACAATGACTAAACAAAAATTGAGGTCCAGCATGTTGCTGTTAAAGAAAAGTAAGTTTTAATAAGCTGAATTACACCAAAATTTTAACTTTTTCTGTTTATCTTGTAAATTTGCCAAGGTCATGGCTACAAGTTAAAGCTGAGAATTTGTGTAATCATCTGGACTATCAAGTTGAAAAATTTTCCAATTAGTTCTGTGGGGAGACTTGAAAATTATTTTTAATCCAAAACTGCCATCCCACTGCTGTGTAATCAGGCTAGGGAATCCATACAAAAGGTTCCACAGTTATTATCTCCTGTTGAGGACAGGCATAAATGCTGTACATATCTCTTCTCATAGTTTGCCATAATTTATAAAGTGCTACTAAGGTGATGAGACATGCCTAAATTAAGCATAGCAATACAAGTTTGCTCAAAAGAAATAAATAAAATGCCTTTAAAAAAATTTAAAAAAGGATTAAATTTTTAGGTCCATGAAAAGAATATGGGGCATTCCCTACTTTACTTATAAAGCCTAGAAATTACTATAAAATCATTCAAGTTTCATTTTGTGATTCTATTAAATATAAACAAATAAGCAAACAAATTTCTTTTACCATGTAACAGGTTTGCAATAATGTTGAAGTTAAGTGTCTATATCCCCTCTCAATTCTTACTGAAGAATTCAGGAGCAACAGTATTGTTGTGTGTACATTTCTTTCTTGAAGATATTTATTACTATGACTCTATCTATTTTTAGCATTTCTTTTAAAAAAACAAATAAATTAGAAGGAAATTGTAGGAAAACTTTCTTCCACTTCACCTTCTTTCTCTTAAATAAACAAAAGCATGGAATCATTATTCTGTGATTTAAAAAAATTTTTTTTCTATTTCTAGTTTTCCAATTTTCAGTTTTGATTCATGACACTTACCTTCAAAATGATTGTAAACATGTTATATGGTAAAAGAAATTTGTTTGCTTATTTATTTATATTAAATAGGATCACAAAATGAAACTTGAATGATTTTACAGTAATTTCTAGGCTTTATACAAGTATGTATATGAAAGTAAAGTAAGGAATGCCCCATATTCTTTTCATGGACCTAAAAATTTAATCCTTTTTAAAATTTTTTTAAAGGCATTTTATTTATTTCTTTTAAGCAAACTTGTATTGCTATGCTTAATTTAGGCATGTCTCATCACCTTAGTAGCACTTTATAAATTATGACAAACTATGAGAAGAGATATGTACAGCATTTATGCCTGTCCTCAACAGGAGATAATAACTATGGAAACTTTTGTATGGATCCCCTAGCCTGATTACACAGCAGTAGAATGGTAGTTTTGGATTAAAAATAATTTTCAAGTCTCCCCACAGAACTAATTGGAAAAATTTTCAAGTTGATAATCTAGAAAATTACACCAATTCTCAGCTTACTAATATACTTGGCTGTACAGCAGAAACTAACACATTATAAGTCATTTATACCCTAAGAAGTTTTTTTTTTTTTTAAAGTTGAGCAGGTATAAATAAAGTAAAATTGAAACTCTAAATGCACTGCTATGTATTTTCTGTCTGAGATAACACACAGTAAGCACATAATGAGTGTCTGCTAAACTGAGTGACTGTCCAGACTTAGTCTCTAACCATTAAAAACAGTAGGATGCAGGAAAGAAACAAAGAGAGTTGGTTGAAAGAGGAACATGGCATTTCACACAGATAAGAACATATCACATACTCCCATTTAGGAAATGGTCTTCTACCCTTCAAATCCCCTCTCTTTCAACCACTCATCACAGTAATTGATGTCTCTTTGCAAAGATTAGATTTGTTGAAGACAGCCTTGACCAGATGGTAGGACTGAGGCCATAATGATGATGAGCCTTCATTGACTTAATTCTTCACTTATTGTAACCCCACACATCTGCCCTCTGGAATCTAAAAATGTAAAACCATTCCTCTTTGGCCTTCTTGAATAACAACACTTCAGTTTATACTTAAGTAATGATTCTGACCAGGGTTTGTTCTTGATGAGCGTCTGGATCTTTAAGTTGCTGTCATGACCCAACTTTAATTGTCAAACACAGGAGCCAATTCAATAGACAATTCGACCTGTTTTCTAACTTCAGAAAGGATGGCTCAAGGTCATCCTCATTTAAATTCTCATTTTTGGCAGGTGTCTTCCAAAATTAGATTAGTTTAGAATATCAAATATAATTGAGGAATGTTTTTTAGTGATAATATTTAAAGATATGCTCACAGAGACTCTATTAAGCTTGCTTATTTTGCGAGTAATGTTTAACTTTGTTGAACTGCCATATATATATATGTATGTATGTTATAGCGCCAAAGCAATACTTCCATACTCTGTGTCTCTAGAACTTTGGCAGGAGGTTTCTTCATTCAAGCTTCTTATCCTGGAGTAGAAGACATGTATTCAAGCAAAAGTCCTAGTTCTATCCACAGGAATGTCTACAGCCATCTTTATGAAGACAGTTGTCTATTTTTTCAAGAAAGATTTTCATGTAAGCAACCAAATTATAAGAGAATATAAACTTTCAATTCTTCAGTTTGGCATTTAAAGTATCTTTTAATTAAGAGTTCAAAAATAATGTGTTGCTAGTGAATATAAACTCAAGCTGTTAATTATAGTAAGTTTTGTAAACAAATTAAAAACAAAATAAACTATGTGTAATCCCACCTCTAAAATAAGAAAATGGTCCATAGAATTTTGTCTTACTGTGATACTCAACATTATCATTTAAAGCACCCCATTTCTAGTGCTATTTNTTAAATAGGATCACAAAATGAAACTTGAATGATTTTACAGTAATTTCTAGGCTTTATACAAGTATGTATATGAAAGTAAAGTAAGGAATGCCCCATATTCTTTTCATGGACCTAAAAATTTAATCCTTTTTAAAATTTTTTTAAAGGCATTTTATTTATTTCTTTTAAGCAAACTTGTATTGCTATGCTTAATTTAGGCATGTCTCATCACCTTAGTAGCACTTTATAAATTATGACAAACTATGAGAAGAGATACGTACAGCATTTATGCTGTACATATTGTATTAATCTTAAAGAAATAAATATATAAACAAAAGGGGTTACAGAATGAAAGACATTTATAAGAGGTTATTTGATCATTCTGCCATGTTATTATCCATGGAAAGAGTATTGCTGCTCAAAAGTATGAGTATTTATAGTCCAAGGAATATCTATCACCAGAACAGGATATTGTGCCTCTAAATATCTTTGAGAAGGACAGTGCTAGATGGTCTATTTCTGGGTGTTTAGATTGTATACTCATCAAGCAATCTTCAGATTTTATTTTGACTATTCATGTAGCTGTTCCACAGAGACAGACTATGCTAACCATTAGATGTAGACATTTAGTCTACTTGAAAAAAGTGTTTTTTAATTATAAATGAATATGATATAATTCTGATTATGCACATCCTTTCCCTTGAGCTTGCTTAGCTTGAATTTATCCCAGAGAGACTTATTAATTCTCAGTTCTTGGTAAAATAGAATTTCTGGTCATTCAAAACTGAGAATGAAATCTTGGACATATTAATCTGCCATTGGAGGCATCTTCCCAGATATTAAAAGACTGAGTTATATTAGTGGTAAAATGGGTGGAAAATAGTGTACATAGTGGAAAATACTTGAGGTGCAAAAATAGGCATCACTATCTGGCATTTTATAGACCACAACAGTATAGTATAGTTGTGGGGGGTAGACATAAAATATGATAATCTCTATAATCCTGGGAAGAAAAAGTAACGGATTTGTTAAACAGCCAAAACTTCTAGCAATGCAGTGCTGTTCAACATTGCATTCACAGTGTAACCACCAAAGGGGCCAGTGTTTAAGAGGTAGGAGCTTCATCAGTGAAGGACTGACATGGACCTAACTAGATGCCGGTTCTAGAGTTGCCAGAGGAACAGAGAGGGGAGAAAAGCCAAAGCTGAGTTTCTGAAGGATGAAGCAGAGAATGACAATAGATGGGAAAAGTTAGAATTTGAACTAATAACCAGNGTGTTTAAGAGGTAGGAGCTTCATCAGTGAAGGACTGACATGGACCTAACTAGATGCCGGTTCTAGAGTTGCCAGAGGAACAGAGAGGGGAGAAAAGCCAAAGCTGAGTTTCTGAAGGATGAAGCAGAGAATGACAATAGATGGGAAAAGTTAGAATTTGAACTAATAACCAGTATCATAAGGCTCAGTCAAGCATATTACTGAGTGAAGGATATTATTCAGAGTGGACTGGGAAAGACTCAAGAGCCTTATACTCTGGAGGTTCTCATCCATCTTCAGCAGGAACTATGACCTTCTTTTTAAAAAATATTTTTCTTAATTGAAGGATAGTTGCTTTACAGTATTGTGTTGGTTTCTGCTATATATCAGCATGAATCAGCCATAGGTATTCGTACACCCACTTCCTCTTGAACCTCCCTCCTGCCTTCCACCTGAAACTACGACCTTCTAAAGTGCAGCTGTACCCAGTCACAAGTCACTTGGGGCATCAGATGTGTAATGGCAAATTTCAATGCCAATTTGAGTGGGCCATAGAGTATCTAGAAATTTGGTCAGCCTTTATTCTAGGTGTGTCTGTGAGTTTGGTTGGAGATGAGGTTAACATTTCAATCAGTACTCTGAGTAAAACAGATTGCCCTCACTAATGCAGGTGAACCTCATTCAATTAATTGAAAACCTATAGGATATTCCTGCCAAGCTGTGGGGTCAGGACTTCAGGCAGAGACTTGATGGTGACATGCCTCAGTGGGCCTGAAACATAGGACATGGATCCAAAGAGGATTATTGTTGAGTTCTAAGATCCAGTGGAATTTGTCTTGCTAAATTTTGGACTTGCTTATGACCCATTACCCCCGTTTTCCTTCTTACTTCTCTCTTTTGAAATGGGAAAGTGATAGCTTACAGTGAACAATGTCAGATTTGTGATCTCCGAAGAAGATTTAGCTTTGGGACCAGGTTCCAGACTTGATCACTCAAGAGCTTTTCTGTAGCAGAGTTTTACAGAAGTGAAAAAGGGACAAACAAAGCTTTTGACACCGACATTAGAAGGGGGACAGAAATGCCCCCCTTGCTAGTCTTACCAAGGCCTTATATACCTTTAACAGACCTACTNTTCCACTGATCCTGTGCTCTCCCATATTACATTTTGAAGGTAATATGGTTGGACCATTAAAATTTTTCCAAATCTCAATTTACTCTGATCCAATTGCACGTTTTGAACATGCCTGACACAGATGGAGGACAGAGTCTGTTCCCATATATAAAAGGATATTAACTAGTAGAAACAGCTATCAAAAGAGTGTCCTTGGTTTTATTAATAAAACTATTTAATCCAGAGATCACCAAAGTGGGTTCACAAACTCCTCAGGAGTATACAATATGAAGCCCGGTGCCAGAAAAATAGCCATGCTTCTATTTCTGTTCATTTAATTTCACATTTTGGTGAATATTCTGCAATATGAATAACATTAGCAATTCAGTTCAGTTCAGTTCAGTCACTCAATCGTGTCCAACTCTTTGCGACCCCATGAACTTCAGTATGCCAGGCCTCCCTGTCCGTCATCACCTCCCAGAGTTTATCCAAACTCATGTCCATTGAGTTGGTGATTGCTGGGAACCAGCACGGGAGATTCCATCCATGACAAGGTCATGTGGAAGAGACCTGATGAGCAAGGTGGATCAGTACTCAAGGGACCCCCTGGACCTGCTCGAGCATCTACCCCAAAACCAGAATCTGTCTGTCTTACTATTTTGTGCCTTTCACCAACTCTTCTGACATTAACAGGGGGCCATCTCCCACCACATTTTTTCTGCAGAAAATCAACTTAGGGCTCTAGCTATAAGTCTCCTAGACATGAAAGGAGTATTTCAAATCAAACCCCTCTGATGGCTTTCTAGCTTGTCTGACAGGTTTATCCAGACTCTTTCAGCTATGCATGTGATTGTTCACAGCCCCCAACCATGAAAGGCACGGGAAGCCTAAAACATTCTAAAAATATAGAGCCTTTCGAAGAGTTAAAAACTATTAGAGTAGTGCTGGTGTAGGATTTCATTGTTGAGCCAATGCTTGCTGCCAAGTTCCCATATCCATTATCCATTGTGCACCTGGGAGTGCATTAGTTAACAGAGTTGGAATGTAAGAAAAACAAGCAGTAGCCTTGGAATTAACCACATCAGATGTTTGAGCTAATTGGTTCTTTCTTTGTTGTAACTCACTGCACCTTTGCTCTGTAAGAATTTAACTCTGTTTAATACTTTCTGAGGCTGACACAGATTAGAAATATAAAGAAAAAATACTTCAAGGGAAAATAAATTTTCTAATTGAGCAACCTTTATCAAAAGAGGGTTATAAAATGTCCACAAGCCTCCAAGGCCAGAAGATAATGTACACAACATTGTTTATGGGAAAGGTATGCAGAAAAATCCTGGTTTTGATAAAGACAAAACAGATGTAATGTTTGGGCTGACTCTGTATCAAATTGAATCTTTCATTTCCCTCTATGTACAAGTCAAGGTGTAAAAGTTCCTTTTGAAAATAAAGTTATGGGCCTTGCTCATCGAAGCTTGGTCTCCCCATGTCAATCTTTTTTTTTCTTTCTCTCTCTCTCTCTCTCTCTCTCTCTCCCTTTCTCCCTCTCCCTCCCTCTCTTTTTCAGGCTGTTCCCTTGGAGCACAGAGGCTCTCTGAGTTCACTTTCCTGCCTGGGCTTCTAAGACCCAATCGGGAAGGCACTCTGTGTCTTCACTTGGGTGAGAGGGTGCCTGCAGCCTCCATGAACAGAGCAAGTCCCTTGTCTGGGGCTTTATTGGCTTTGTGTAAACCAAGGAATATTAGCCTCTATTCTTTCTTCTCTCCCCTCCCCCCTTTTCCGACACCATCCATCCTGAGGGTACCCCTGGGTCCTGCTGGGGCTGGACCCCAGCAGGTAATGCCATTCAACCATCTCATCTTCTGTCGTCCCCTTCTCCTCCTGCCTCCAAACTTTCCCAGCATCAGGGTCTTTTCAAATGAGTCAGCTCTTCGCATCAGGTGGCCAAAGTATTGGAGTTTGAGCTTCAACATCAGTCCTTCCATTGAACACCCAAGACTGATTTCCTTTAGGATGGACAGGTTGGATCTCCTTGCAGTCCAAGGGACTCTCAAGAGTCTTCTCCAACACCACAGTTCAAAAGCATCAATTCTTCTGCACTCAGCTTTCTTTATAGTCCAACTTTCACATACATACATGACTACTGGAAATTTTTAGCCTTGACTAGACTGACCTTTGTTGACAAAGTAATGTTTCTGCTTTTTAGTATGCTGTCTAGGTTGGTCATAACTTTCCTTCCAAGGAGTAAGCATCTTTTAATTTCATGGCTGCAGTCACCATCTGCAATGATTTTGGAGCCCCAAAAATAAAGTCAGCCACTATTTCCCCACCTATTTGTCATAAAGTGATGAGACTTGATGCCATGATCTCAGTTTTCTGAATGTTGAGCTTTAAAACAACTTTTTCACTCTCTTCTTTCACTTTCAAGAGGCTCTTTAATTCTTCACTTTCTGCCATAAGTGTGATGTCATCTGCATATCTGAGGTTATTGATATTTCTCCTGGGAAGTTCCAACTTGTGCTTCCTCCAGCCCAGCATTTCTCATGATGTACTCTGCATATAAGTTAAATAAGCAGGGTGACAATATATAGCCTTGACATACTCTTTTTCTTATTTGGAACCAGTCTGTTGTTCCAAGTTCAGTTCTAACTGTTGCTTCCTGACTTGCATACAGGTTTCTTAAGAGGCAGGTCAGGTGGTCTAGTATTCCCATCTCTTTCAGATGCAATGGCTCAGGAGTGACCAAGAGGAGTACCCCACACCCAAACTCAGGGGAAGTGGCCGAGAGGAACATTAGCAATTATGTGCATATAAGTATAAATAAATGTGTACTTATGAGCCTATGTTTAAGATACTTACTAACAGGTCTGTACAACATAAAAGTTTGAAGGCCATTGTTTTAATCAACTGTATTATTCTGCAGGTGAAAGACTTGAATGATTTGAATGATCTTGAGTGGCATTTCTCAGGAGTTGAAGAGAGTTGAAGAGCTGAATGATAAAGTCAGACTGTTTCTTAGAGAGCTCATTCTGAAGACTCACTGAAGACAGACCTGAGAGAACAGTGAAAAGCAGGGTAAGCACTTAATTCCTCTCTCCAACTGATAGATAATGGTTTGACCTGGAGAGGGGCTCAATAAAGGCTGAGAAAAAAAGGACTGGATGAAGAAGTAGTTAACAGCCAAAGTATGCTGGGTGTGTTGATAGATTGAATGAGAAGTGAGAATGGAGGACTCTAAGGTTTTTGACCAGATAAAGTTATCTGCAGTAAAAAAAAAAAATGCAATTAGGAAATATTAAGAGGTAATATATAATTTGTGCAGTTATAATGAGAAGCTCATGTGTTTGGTAGGTGAAGCTACACAGAGAAGAGCTGGGATCTGAGGGTCAGAGGAGAGGTCTGGATTGATGTATGAATTTGAAAGCCAGAAGAGGTAGAATGAAACCATCTAGGAATTAAAAACAGTAAGGATATAAAGTGAAAAACCAATAGCAACAGGAACAAGCACACTGGAAATACTGAGTATTCGTATGCCAGAGAGGCAAAGGCAAGGCACTTTTATTTATCTGAAAATGTGGTTTGAATTTCTTAAGTGAATGGTTGAGGTAGAAAATGAAGATTCACAAGTGGTGATACTTTTCAGTCTTTGAAAGTATCTGCTATGCAACATGGCATCATTGAGATGTGAAAGTAAACTTTCAATATGAAAAATTAATGGAGTGATAATTTGATTTGTATTTTATAAAGAATAATAACTTTAGAGTTGATTGTTTAAATTAAATTAATTATATGTGAATCTATCTTTTTTATAGAAAATATTGGCCACATTTTGTTAAGATAAATGAAAAATAGCTTAATCTAAATTTTATTTTATCATATTCTGAGAAATATATTATGTATTGAAAAAACAACAAATATGTTATTTCATCTCAACTAATTAAAAAGCACATCATTCTTTCACATTTGGACTTTTCTAATAGTCTGTCCCTTCATTCTGAATGTTCTCCCTGAACATTTCATCTTGGTGAACTCAACCTGCAGCAGCCAATTAACAATTTCTTCAGAAAGCTTTATTGGCTTCCTTATATGTTATCTCTTGTATCTATACTTCTATAGAGCATTTTCTTTTATATATTACCTAATTTATAATATTTTACTGCAATTATTGTTTTCTTTTATTGTAGACTGCATTTACTTGTTTACTTAACAGAGTATTGTTTTCCTTTTGACTCTTGGATACAGAGGATTTTGTTAATAATATTCTTTAATTTAAGGCATATCATCACCATTTTCCCAGTTGACTTTCCTCTCCTTATGCATAGGTGATATTCTCAAGTATCTGTGACATGTATTTTCTTTATATTATTCCAAACACAATATAGCATAAAATATGCATATCGTAGATGTTTCTTCTTTTTTCTCCAAACATTGTATTTTCAAAAAATTATATTCTTATTGTATTACATATATTGTTGAATCTGCAGCTTTGAAAGTTCCAAGTATTCATAGCATGCCCCTTCCACATTTTTCTGAAGGACTCCTGTTTTATCCCTAGTTTGGAGTTAACATAGATACTGATGAAATATATGTTTTTGAATATATCATCTTACAGATATAGTTGAAATATTTTTCAACAGTTGGATTCCTGGGCTCTAGAATATGTATAATTTTAATGTGAATAATTATTAGAATAGCCTCAAAAGTAAAACTGGAATAATAAATATCTTATATTGTTACAATCTACTAATACATGACAACATAGGACTCTAATTTTTGCCAAACATGTTAGCTATTTTGGTTTTATTCTTCTAAACATGAATGGATTTGAGGATGGCACTTAGATTATCTTGTGTTAATTGATTTACTTTAGAATTCTGTTTTTCTCTCTGGTTGATTTGTAGGTGCTTAGATATGGAGAAGGCAATGGTAACCCACTCCAATACTCTTGCCTGGAAAATCCATGGATGGAGGGGCCTGGTAGGCTGCAGTCTACGGGATCAAGAGGAGTCGGGCACGACTGAGTGACTTCACTTTCACTTTTCACTTTCATGCATTGGAGAAGGAAATGGCAACCCACTCCAGTGTTCTTGCCTGGAGAATCCCAGGGATGGGGGAGCCTGGTGGGCTGCCGTCTATGGGGTCACACAGAGTCAAACACGACTGGAGCAACTTAGCAGCAGCAGCAGCAGCAGCAGCAGCAGCAGCAGCAGCAGCAGGAGATATATTTCAGATATTGTTTGTCAGTAGTAGACACTGCATGTTTCCCATCTCAGTATATCTCCTGTCTGTTAGCTTTGTTCATACTGTCCTTCATTGAAGAAGATATCATATCATTAATTTTATGTAACCGTCATTACTTTCCATTATATTTTCATATATAATAGAAAATGTATTCACTACATTTATTTTAGAAAATCCAGCCAGATTTCTGATTAGTACTTTCTGCAAAAATCTTGTAACACTTGAATTGTTTATATTATGAACATTTGAAATGTTCCTATAAGGGAACATAAGTTTTCTCTCCATTAATCTGGAAGCTCTTTTTTATAATAAACTTGAATTTTGTAATACTTTCCATATGTCTGGTATATTCTTTGTTAATTCATAGATACTTTAATATTTTTACTGCTACCTGTATCTTGCTTTTGGATATATTTTCTAGTTTGTTGTTGCCAGAGTTTAGAAATGGTATTTATGTTTATACGTTGACCTTATTTCAGGAAATACTTCAATATGCTATTAAAGTTGTTGGATTTTTAAATTTTATCATCTCTAAATAATAACTTTATGTCTTAATTTTCAAAACTTACATGTTATTTTTTTTTCATATGGTATTTTTCAGGACCTCAGTTCAGTTCAGTTGTTCAGTTGTGTTTGACTCTTTGTGACCCCATGAATCGCAGCACGCCAGGCCTCCTTGTCCATCACCAACTCCCAGACTTCACTCAGACTCACATCCATGGAGTCAGTGATGTCATCCAGCCATCTCATCTTCTGTTGTCCCCTTCTCCTCCTGCCTCCAATCCTTCCCAGCATCAGTCTTTTCCAATGAGTCAACTCTTCGCATGAGGTGGCCAAAGTACTGGAGTTTCAGCTTTAGCCTCATTCCTTCAGGACTTCAGTACTCTGTTAAACAATATAAGTAATATGGTCATCCTTGTCTTGTTCTATCTTTTAGCAAGGGTCTATATTTGAATGCCTTTTAAAAGTGAAGTGTATGTTATTGGGTTTTTTTTAAGAGATTTACCAGATCAATGAAATGCCCCTATGATTATAATCTCTGTTTCCCATTTTATACTATGTGCTGATCCATATCAGATGATTTTCTGCTTCTATTAAAGTAATCATGAGTTCACTGCTTATATCTGTGGCCAATCACACTGATATCTTTTCTGATATTCAATCATTCTTGAATTATTGGGGCAAATGATACTTAATCTTGATGTATTATAATGATATGCTACAATCTGATAACTTAAAATAACCAATATTTCTTAAAAATGTGTACTTCTATGATCATACTGTAATTTACCCTTTTTGTATTATCTCCAGGATTGGAATAAAAGGTTCAGTAACCTCATGAAAAACAGTATTTAGCCTATTTCTCTGTCTCTCTGTCTCTCTCAATTGGTACATAAATTTTAAAATATAGTTCTTCATAAAGATATTATATGTATATCTGTATATATAAAGTTTTTATATTATGTGATTTCCTAATATTATCTAGTGTCATTTCATTTTAAAGATGTCCTTTGAATGGTAATGTAATTTGTTGTTTTTCAGTTTCTCAGTTATGTCTGAATCTTTGTGACCCCATGGTAATGTAATAGATCATAGAATAGGTAATATTAATCTCTGACTTTTGGGGAAAATATTTCCTTCTAAATAAAACTATACTGCTAACTATGTGTTTTTGACAAGCAAAACTTCATAGTAAGTAGTGAGTTTCCTATGCTTCAAGGGTTATGATATCATAGACTTTCTATTTCAGTTTATGGAGCAGTATAGTAAGTGCTTGATACAAACATGTTAGATGAATGATTGAATGAGTGGAGAAATGGTCATTGTTTCCCAAAAGTATGTTGATTTGGCTAATGAGATTTAGAGTAGAATAGGCATGGCAACCCACTCCAGTACTCTTGCCTGGAGAATCCCATGGATGGAAGAGCCTGGTAGGCTGCAGTCTATTGGGTCACTAAGAGTCAGGCTCGACTGAGCGACTTCACTTTCATTTTTCACTTTCATGCATTGGAGAAGGAAATGGCAACCCACTCCAGTGTTCTTGCCTGAAGAATCCCAGGGACAGAGGAGCCTGGTGGGCTGCTGTCTATGGGGTCGCACAGAGTCGGATACGACTGAAGCGACTTAGCAGCAGCAGCAGGCACTGGCCAATAGATTGACTTAAAAAGCATAGAAATATGGAAACTCTAGAAGAAAAATTCTATCATTTCTTCCTTTCTATTAAACTTTACTTCTAAAACAGTTGATATATTGAATGGGGGTATTTGACAGAAATAATATTTTGCTTACCAGAAGAAAGTCTATTTTTTTTTTAAGGTTATGTTGTTTCTATTTACTTATTTATTGGCTGTGCTGGTTCTTCCTTGCTTTGTACAGGTTTTCTCTAATTATGGTGAATGGGGGTTATTCTTGGTTGTGGTGCTCAGGCTTCTTATTGTGATGACTTCTCTTGTTGCAGAGCACAGGCTCTAGGCAAGCAGGCTTTAGGAGTTGTAGCTCATGGGCTTAATAGGTGTGGCTCATGGGCTTAGTTGCTTCATGGCATGTGGAATCTTTCTGGACCAGGGATTTCTTCTATGTTGCTTTTTCAATGATCTTTATAATCCATGTTCTATTGGTTGGATGACTTGGAAACTTGCTTTTGCAGGAATTTTAATTTTTTTTTCTTTTTCTCCTGTGAATATTACTTATTAAGACTCAGAGTAGTTGCCTTTTCACAAGGTTGACATTTCCATTTTGTAACATGGCTTTCATGAGAGGGACTGTGCTGCTTTTAGTCACTGATGGAATGTTTCATTAGATAATGTTAGACATAACTTCATACATTGTTCTAGCTGCAGGGAAGCAGTCATACTCCAGGGCTCTGAATCTGATTTGTTAGTGCATAAAGAGCAGGCTTCCTATGGAAAGACAGGTCTCTATCTGAGCTTTTGCTGGCTGTTTTTAAAAAAGTTAAAGATTAAATTCGAATGAATTTTTATATCTGCAAAACTCTTTTAGAGTTGTACTCTCAGGTTCTTCTCATGGATGAATTCACAAAAAGATGTGAAGAAACAGTTTCAGAAGCTCCCAGCAAGTATAGACAGACATAGTGATGTCTGATATCTATGTGGAGGCTTACATTTATCATTATAGTTAGAACAATTGAGTCTTTCTGTAAAATTTGATGTCAATGAAAGGAAAAGATGTAAGAACTAGATATTGACATGTTTTTAACTGAAAAACAGCAACTTCTATTTTATCTTGTAAATCCATTAATTTCCCAACTTTATTGAGATATAATTGACATATTGTGTAAGGTTAAAATGTACAACATGATGATTTGATGAATGTACTCTTAAGGAACCTAGAATTATACCTACTGTATATGTGAGACCTTATGCTTCCCTTTTTCCTCTCTCTTTCTGTCTTGTTCCCATATCCCTCTATGAGCTTGACAAAGAAATAAATTTACAACTTCCACTCAGAGTAAATTCACATCTCCCATATGGTGAAAACATTGTGTGGAAATGCAATGGGCATATATTTGAAAGGGCTTCCCTAGTGACTCAGTCAGTAGAGTCTATCTGCAATGCAGGAGACCTGGGTTCAATCCCTAGGTCAGGAAAATCCCTTGGAGAAGGAAATGGCAACCCACTCCAGCATTCTTGTTGGAGAATTCCACAGACAGAGGAGCCTGGTGGCTACAGTCCATGGGATTTGCATAGAGCAGGACACAACTGAGTAACTAATACTTTCACTACATTTGAAGTAGGCTTTGTAAGGGCAGATCCTATTAAGAACAGGGAAACCTTTTCTTTTCTTTCCTTTTTTTTTTTTTTTTTTTTTTTTTTTATTTTTTTTTTTTTTA
>SJYA01001298.1:0-46198 GCA_006410615.1 Neotragus moschatus | reverse complement strand
TTTTTTTTTTTTTTTTTTGCATTTTATGCTTAATTTTTTAAAGTTCAATCCAGAAATTTTAAATATTTTGTATATATAGAGATAGATACATAGGGACTTCCCTGGTGGCTTAGACTGCAAAGAATCAGCCTGCAGTGCAGATCTGGATTCCACCCCTGGATCAGAAAGATCCCCTAGGGAAGGGAGTGACTATGCATGGATGCATACTAAGTGGCTTCAGTTGTGTCTGACTCTTTGAGACCCTTTGGACTGTACCTTGCCAGGCTCCTCTGTCCATGGGGAATACTGGACAGAGAATACTGTCCAGAATACTGGAGTGGATTGCCATGCCCTTCTCCAGGGGAACATTCCCAACCTAGATATTGAACTGATGTCTCTTGTGTCTCTTACATGGGCAGGCATGTTCTTTACCACTAGTGCTACCTGGAAATCCCATATATATGTGTATGGTGGCTCAGACAGAAAAGAATCTGCCTGCAATACAGAAAATGCTTATTTGACTCCTGGATCAGGAAGATCCCTTAGAGAAGGGAAGAGCTACTCACTCCAGTATTCTTGCCAGAGAATAGGAACCACATCCTATTGAAGTATTCAAAAAGAAGCAACCATGGCCCGCATCCTCCAGACACTTTCCATGCCAGATATTAACAAATATACAAGGTTTCTATTTTATGGATTTTGATCACTATCTCTATTAGCGATATTATAGGACAAGACACACAATGTCTAGAGAGAATATCTACTTTATAGTTAATATTAGAATGTGTCTGATGAATGATGAGGCTGTGCATCAACTGAGCCTGCTGTTTATGTTTTCAAGCAACAAAGGAAGGAAACTATACTGCTAAGTAGCATCTCCATGAAGAATTTTACTCTATGGTCTAGAGAAGAATCTACTTTTTTTCCTGGAGATTCTAATCTCTTTTTTAAAAATTGAAAATATAGTTAATATATAATATTGCATAAGTTACAGATGTACAATATAGTGATTCATGCTTTTTAAAGATGCTCCATTTATAGTTATCATAAAATTTTGATAACATTTCCCATTTTGTATAAGACATCTTTGTAGCTTAGTTTATATCTAATAGGTTTACCTCTTACTCCTGGTTACCAGTGTGGGGTGGGAAGTGTGGAGAGGCTAAGGAAATAAGAAGTATTTATTTATTCCCTTAATATCTATTTCCACCTCATTTTACACACACAAATACATACACAAGCCACAAAACTCTAGGAGCACAGGGTCCTTGGTTCACTGCTCAATTAACAATGCCTGGTACATGAAAAATGTGGAAGTGTCAGATGCTCAGTTGTATCCAACTATTTGCAACCCCATGGACTGTAGCCCACCAGGCTCCTCTGTCCATGGAATTCTCCAGGCAAGAATTCTGGAGTGTGTAGTCATTACCTTTCCAGGGGATCTTCCCAAACCAGGAATGGAACCCAGGTCTCCCACATTGTGGCAGACTTATTACCATCTGAGGCACCAGGGAAACCCAGATGATAAATACTGAACATATTATTAAGTGTTTGCATAGTATTTCATTTCATAGATAAACAAGCCTTACTCTGCTTAACTCTACAGTTGGAAAATTCTCTAATAAGNGTGTAGTCATTACCTTTCCAGGGGATCTTCCCAAACCAGGAATGGAACCCAGGTCTCCCACATTGTGGCAGACTTATTACCATCTGAGGCACCAGGGAAACCCAGATGATAAATACTGAACATATTATTAAGTGTTTGCATAGTATTTCATTTCATAGATAAACAAGCCTTACTCTGCTTAACTCTACAGTTGGAAAATTCTCTAATAAGTAATGTGATGTTTGGTGAGTTTTTGTTATCTATCAAGTTTATGTTCATAAAGTTAACAACAACAACAAAAAACTATTGGATAACATTATCAAATTTTGAAAAATTCTCTTTAACAGGATAGTTATCATTAACCTTTTTATAAAAATTTGTAAGCAATTTATACAGGTTTTAAAATTGTCATTTTAATACTCTATACTAACTTATACTTTTACTGTTTTGCATATAAATTGATATTTTAGTAGAGTCTAGCCAGGAAGAATATTGATTTTTTTTTAAAGCTCGAGAAATTAAAAAAAAATTATTCTAAATAGGAAAATAGCAAACTATATTCTGATATGTTTTAGTGATGTTTTGTAATTATTCTGCTTTCTCTATTGAAGCATTACAGTTTAACTGCTGTTTTCTTCACAAAACATAAACATATAGAGATGATACATGTATATATATTTTCATAGTTAAAATACATGAATAGTAACAAAATATCCACCTACATAAGTAATAAAATTTAAGGAATATCTGTACTTAAGAAACACCTTATATTTAATTTGTGCAATTTTTCTTATATGTAAGCTGAAATGCCGATAATTTGGCCACCTGATGTGAAGAGCTGACTCATTTGAAAAGACTCTGATGTTGGGAAAGATGGAAGGCAGGAGGAGAAGGGGACGACAGAAGATGAGATGGTTGGATGGCATTACTGACTCAATGAACATGAGTTTGGGTACACTCTGGGAGTTGGTGATGAACAGGGAGGCCTGGCATGCTGCAGTTCATGGAGTGGCAAAGAGTCAGACACAACCGAGTGACTGAACTGAACTGTATCGCTAACTGCTAAAATATCATGGAAACTTGTATTTTATCATTATTATTTTTTAGTGATATTTTTCATTAATATATATGTTTTTTTAATTTTTAAAAATTTTTATTGAAGGATAATTTCTTTTCTTTTTTTTTTTTTTAAGGTGTCAGCTCTTCTCTAAATTTTTGGTAGAATTCAGCTGTGAAGCCGTCTGGACTTGGGCTTTTGTTNGAGCTGACTCATTTGAAAAGACCCTGATGCTGGGAAAGATTGAGGGCAGGAGGAGAAGGAGATGACAGGAGATGGTTGGATGGCATCCCCAACACAATTGACATGGGTTTGGGTGGACTCTGCGAGTTGGTGATGGACAGGGAGGCCTGGCATACTGTGGTTCATGGGGTCACAAGGAATCAGACGCGACTAAGCGACTGAACTAAACTGAACAATAGATTTGATAATTCTTGTCTATGTTGATAAGTGAAAGTGAAAGTCACTCAGTCATGTCCAACTCTTTGCGACCCCATGGACTGTACAGTTGATGGAATTCTCCAGGCCAGAATACTGGAATGGGTAGTCATTTCCTTCTCAAGGGAATCTTCCCAACCCATGGATCAAACCCAGGTCTCCCTCATTGCATGTGGGTTCTTTACTAGCTGAGCCACCAGGTAAGCCCAAGAACACTGGAGTGGGTAGCCTATCCCTTCTCCAGCAGATCTTCCTGACTCAGGAGTCAAACTGGAGTTTCCTGTATTGCAGGTGGATACTTTACCAGCTGAGCTACCAGGGAAGCCCATGTTAATAAGGGTAGCTCTTTACTCAGTGTACTGATTTAGATGCTAGTGTCTTCCAGAAATACCTTCACAGATACACTATAAATCATTATTTACCAGCTTATCTGGGATCCGTTAGCCCAGTCAAGTTGACACATAAAATTAACCATCATAAGTGTTTATTTGGAGACAAAATTATACTGGAAATCTCTATCTTCCACTTAATTTTTCTGTGAATGTAAAACTGCTCTAAAAGGTTTATTAATCAAAAATAAAAACCAAGCACACACACATAACACCAGAGCAAAGACATTAGCCTCACAACACAATGGGGGAGACAGGTTGTATAGTTTACCTAATAAACAGAATTCCACAAAGATGTATCAGAATCTGTGATTACTCCTATGATTATCTAAAGTATAGAGTTATCAACAAAAAAAGAGAATACAGAGAGGCAGAAGCCCATGACTCAGAAAAAGAGCAGTCAATAGAAATTGACTCTTAAATGGGCTAGATGTTGGATTTAGCAAAGACTTCAAAGCAGCTATCATAAACATGTTGAAAGAATTAAAGGAAATAGTTCAAAGAATTAAAATATTAGGATAAGTATTTAGTAAATATGAAATCTTTATATTTTTATAGAGAAATAGAAACTGCTTTTAAAAAAACTAGCTAAAATGGAATTTCTGGAATTTTAAGATATAGTAACAATAAAAAATGTGTTAATGTTCTCAACATCAGCTTTGAGGTAGCAGAAAAGATAGATATCTCAAAAGCAGGTCGCTAGAGATGATCCAATCAAAAGAATAGCAATAGGAGATACTGAGGAGAAATGAGAGCATCAGATACCTGTGCGACCACAACAGGGGTACACACACTCATGTAATGGGAGCTCCATAAGGAGAGGAGAAAGAACAAGGCAGAAAATGCTCTAAAGAAATTGTGGTCCTGAAGTTCCCTGGTTTGATAAAAATGTTATCCACAGATCTGAAAATCTCAGTGCCAAGTAAGGTAAGCACAAATAAAACCACAGTTGCACATGTAGTCAAACTGTTGAATGACAAAGAGAAAATCTTAAAAGCAGCAATGGAAAAACAACTATTTACAGGAGAACAGTAATGTGATTAGTGGTTGATTTTTCATCAGATAAATTAAGGCTAGAAGGCAGTGGAAAATACTGCAGTAAAATGCAGCCAAGAATTGTACATCCCACAAAACTCTTCTTCAGAAATGAAGGTGAGATAAAGACTTTTCTGGATAAACAAAATCAGGATTTTTTGGTAGCAGCCTTGCTCTAAAAGAAACACTGAAGGAAACCTCAGGCTGAAAGAAAATGACAGCAGACGGTAAGTCATCCACAGAAAGGAACGTAATTGGAACTGATAAGTATGGGGGGAAATACCATAGACTTTATTCACATACACAAATATTCATCAGCTTGTGAATGTGTAAACAAAATGTCACATATCCATAGGATAGGAAAATACTCATTTAGCAAAAGGAGTGAAGTACTAATTCATGCAACAACATGGATGAACCTCAAAACAGCATGCTACGTGAAAGAATCAGCTTGAGAAGACTACAGATTGTGTGATCACATCATGTATCATGGTTACATAACTATTACAGACTGTATAATTACAGTGGGTGAATGTGTGTTATACAGCTTACACCTTAATACAGTGGCTAAAAAATGTTAGTGCCTGTTCCCAAGTGATGTGTATGGAGATAATTTTTATTTTCTTTTTGCTTCTCTGCATTTTCTAGATTGATTACAAAAATATCTATTATGTTTGGAATAAAAGACATCATTGGAAGTAAATTTTTAAACAATAACAACTGTAAATTTAAAATTCTTTTAAAATCAAAACTCACTCTGTCCACATACACACACTCAACAGGAACCCCAGTAAACAGCAATCTCTGTAAGACTTTAACTAAAAATAGTCTTCCATTGCACAGGAGCGTTTAATTTGTGGTTATTTTAGGTCTTAGAATAAGACTGTTCAGACATAAGCTTTCTTTTCCTACAGAAAATCCATGCATTTCATCAAAAAAATAAAATTAGAACTTCATCTGATGCCATCAAACTATATCTCAGACTGTTTGAAGCTTTTATGAGTCCTGGAAAGAGGACAGCTATGGGCTTTAAGCATAAAAATGTCTAATTGATTGAGCCAAAGTTGAAATTAGACACTTGTAAAGATTAGCATATTGCCTTAAATAATTGTTTCCATTTTATGCAGATGCCGTTGGGCTGTATTTCATGAAAAGCATCACTGCATATCAAACAACATTGGGCCCAGAGGATTATGAAACACTGACAACTGTTGAAGAATTTTGCAAATGGCTTGTTCAAAATGGGGAAAAGCGGGTAAATATTATCAACTCACAAATGTAATTGCTAGATTGTTCGTTAGATTGAGGCAGCCTTTTTCATTTCATAATTCAGAAAGTCCGATGCTGTGAAGAACAATATTGCATAGCAACCTGGAATGTTAGATCCATGAGGTGAGGTGAAGTCGCTAAGTTGTGTCCGACTCTTTGCAACCCCACGGACTGTAGCTTACCAGTCTCCTCTGTCCGTGGGATTTTCCAGGCAAGAGTACTGGAGTGGGTTGCCATTTCCTTCTCCAGAGGATCTTCCTGATCCAGGGATTGAACCCAGGTCTCCTACACTGTAGGCAGATGCTTTACCCTCTGAGCCACCAGGGAAGTCTCTCAAGGTAAACTGGAAGTGGTCAAACAGGAGATGGCAAGAGTGAACATTGACATTTTAGGACTCAGTGAACTAAAATGGACCAGAAGAGATGAATTTAATTCAGATGACCATTATATCTACTACTGTGGGCAAGAATCCATTTGGAAGAAATGGAGTAGCCTTCATAGTTAACAAAAGAGTCTGAAATGCAGTNGATGGGCGGGGATGATCCGGAGGGATGGTGTGGGGAGGGAGGGGGAAGGGGGGGGTCCGGATTGGGAACTCAGGTACACTTATGGCTGATTTATGTCAATGTATGGCAAAATGAGTACAGTATTGTAAAGCAAAACAAACTAAAAAATAAAAATTAAAAAAAAAAAGTTGTAGGAAGTTTACTCTGAATGAAAAATTAAGTTTGACTATAAAATATTGACGCAATTAATTTTTATGAAGTATAAACTCCATTTAGTCATGGTTATTCCTCTTTTATATTTTGTTGGAATATTATATTAAGGATTCTACCATATAAATTCATGAGAGGTACTGATCTGCAGTTTTCCTCTAGTGTTTGTGGTTTGCACATTAGGGTAATTTTGACCTTATTTGGCAACCTCCTGCACATTTTTCTGGAAGATTTTATATAGGGTTATATTATTTCTTTCTGAAATGTTTGACAGAATTCACCATCTGGGATTGCTTTTTTGTGGGAAGGTTTTAAAATTATTAATTCAATTTTTTTCACAGATATAGAGTTATTCTGGTTTTCTTCCTAAGTTTTTGTAATTTGTGTTTTTCAAAAAATTTGTCAATTTCATCTCAGTTGTTGAACTGAAGCAAAATGTTGCTCATGATATTCTGTTTTATCCTTTTTAAAGTCTGAGGGATTTATAGTGATGTCTTCTTTTTTATTTCTGATACTGGTACTCTGTATCTTCTTTCCTTTTTTTCTTGATAAGTACAGCTAGAGGTTCATCAGTTTTTTTCAAAGTAACATTGATTTTTGCTCTATCCTTTATTCTTTGTTCCTTCTATTTTGTGTTTAATTTGCTCTTCTTTTTCTAGTTTACAAAAGTAACCATCAGAACAAAAATACAAACCTTCCTATATACTAAAAAAATTAAGGACTTCCCTGGTGGTCCACTGGTGGGGAATTTGCCTGCCAGTGCAGGGGACATGGGTTCAGTCCCTGGTCCAGAAGATCCCACATGCCATAGGGCAACTATGTCTGTGTATCACAACTACTGAGCCCATGCTCTAGCACCCAGCAGCTGCAACTGCTGAGCCCATGAGCAGCAATTACTGAAACCCACATGCCCAGAACCCATGGCTCTGCAACAAGAGAAGCCACTACAATGAGAAGCCCAAGCACTGCAATGAAGAGTAGCCATTGCTTGCTACAACTAAAGAAAGCCCATGTGCAGCAGTGAAGACCCAACACAGCCAAAAATAAAACAAATACACGTTTAAAAAAGAGAATCTATAGGAAAGAGAAAGTCATAATAGGAAAAGCAAATATATAAAGGGATTGTAGACCACTTAAATAAACCAGTACAGAGGTTTCTTTTTAAGTAAAAAAATTCTATGAAATTGATTATAAATACAACAGCAAAAGGATTAACACGAATATGTAAAATAGGACATCGAAATGATAAAATATAGGGGAAGGAAGTAAAAAAATGTAAAAATTTTTAAAATGTGTTTGAGATGATATAATTACCAGTTTAAAGTAGATACAGTAATGGGTTAATGTAATTGAAAACCAAGGTAACCACAAATCAAAAACATACAATAGATTCACAGAAAGCAAAAAGAGAACTCAAGCATAATACAAAAGAAAACCATCAAACACAAAAGGAAAAATAAAAAGAAAAGAATAAAGTAATACAAAATCAACTGGAAAATAAAGTTTAAAATGGAAATAAATAAATATATGTCAATAATTACCTCAAATGTCAATAGACTAAATGCTCCAGTCAAATGACATAGAGTGGCAGATTGGATAAAAGCCTAAAATATGCTGCCTACAAATGACACACTTTAGGATGAAAGATATACACAGACTGAAAGTGAGGGATAGAAAAAAGATACTTCAGGCAAGTGGAAATGATAAGAAAGCAGGAGTAGCAGTACTCATATCAGACAAGATAGACTTTAAAAACAAAGACCACAGAGAAAGATAAAGACATCATAAAAAGACATTGATAAAAAGATCAATATAAGAAAAGGATATTATACTTGTTAAAATATAAGCCCACAATATAGGAGCTCCTAAATACATTAAACTAATTAATACTAACAGACATAAAGGGAGAAATTGCAAGGAATACAATAATAGGAGACTTTAACATCCCAGTGACATCAATGGACAGATCATCTACACAGAAAATCAGTAAGGCACCAAAGGTGCCTTAGGTCAGTCTACTAAGGCAAAAGCAAAAATAAACAAGTAGAACCTAATTAAAGTTATAAACTTTTCCAAAGCAGAACACCATAAACTAAACAGAAAGACAATCTAACAATCTACAGAATGAGAGAACATATTTGCAAATGATGCAGTTGGCAAGGGCTTAATTTCCAAAATACAAAAATGGCACATACAGGTCAATATATTAAAAAAACAAGTAATCACATCAAAAAATGGGCAGATCTAAATAGACATTTCTGCAGAGAAGACATACAGATGGCCAACAGGTATAAGAAAAGATATTTTACACTGTTAATTATTAGAGAAATGCAAACCAAAACTACAATGGGATATCACCTCACAATGGTCAGAATGGACATCATCAAAAGTTCTACAAATAAATGCTGGAGAGAGCGTGGAGAAAAAGGAGTCCTCCTACAATGTTTGGAGAAGGCAATGGCAACCCACTCCAGTACTCCTGCCTGGAGAATCCCATGGACGGAGGAGCCAGGTAGGCTATAGTCCATGGGGTCACTAAGGGTCAGACGTGACTGAGCGACTTCCCTTTCACTTTTCACTTTTGTGCACTGGAGAAGGAAATGGCAATCCATTACAGTGTTCTTGCCTGGAGAATCCCAGGGATGGAGGAACCTGGTGGGCTGCCATCAATGGGGTCGCACAGAGTTGGACACGACTGAAGTGACTTAGCAGAAGCAGCAGCAGCCTACACTGTTGGTGGGTATATAAATTGATGTGGCCACCATGGAGAGTATGGAGGTTCCTTAAAAAACTAAAGATAGAGTTATTACATGATCAAGCAATACCAGTTCTTGGCATATATCCAGAAAAGATGAAAACTTTAATTCAGAAAGATACAGGCAGCACAGGGTTCACATCAACACCATTTACAATAACCAAGACATGGAAGCAACCTAAGGATCCATCAACAGATGAATGGATAAAGAAGATGTGTGTGTGTATATATGCAAACACACTGGAATATTACTCAGCCATAAAAAATTAAATAATACCATTTGCAGCAACATAGGTGGACCTAGAGATTATCATACTCAGCTAAATAAGTCAGACAGATAAATATTATATGATACCACTTACATGTGGAATCTAAAAAAAATGATACAAATGAATTAATTTATCAAACAGAAACAGACTCACCTCACAGACATAGCAAGCAAATTTATGGTTAAAGTGGAAAGGGCAAGAGAAGAATAAATGAGGAGTTTAGGATTAAACTATATATAAAATAAATAAACAATAAACAATAAGGTCCTACAGTATAGCACAGGGAACTACATTCAGAATTTTTTAATAACCAAAATGGAAGAGAATCTTAAAAATAGCCAAATATGTAGATATATAAAACTGACTCTCATATATATGTATATAAACTTATATGCTATATCATACATTTTATCTATATAAACTGAATCACTTTGTTATACACCATAAAATAACACAAAATTGTATATGAACTACATTTCAATAAAAAAAAGGGAAAGGGCCCAAATCAATAAATTCAGAAATGAAAAAGAAGTTAAAGCCAACACCATAGAAATAGAAAGGATCACAGAGACTGTGATGAACAGCTCTATGCCAATAAAAGGCACAACCTAGAAGAAATGGACAATTTCTTACAAAGGTACAGTTTCCCAAGACTGAACCAAGAAGAAACAGAAAATATGAACAGACCAATTACCAGTACTGAAATTGAATCAGTAATTTAAAAATTCCCAACAAACAAAAGTCTAGCACCAGATAGCTTTAAACATTCTACCAAACATTGAGAGATGACTTAACACCTATACTATTCCCAAAAACTGCAGAGGAAGGAACACTTCTGCAGTCTTCTATGAAGCTATCATCACTATGACATGAAATCAGAGAAAGATCACACACAAAAAAGAAAAGTACATGTCACTATCATAATGAACAAAGATGCAAAAATCCTCAACAAAATAATACTGGCAAACTGAATCCAACAGTACATTAGAAGGCTCAACCACCATGATCAAGTGAGATTTATCCTAGAGATGCAAGAATTTTCAAATATCTGCAAATCAATCAATGTGATACACTATATTAACAAACTGAAGAACAAAAACTATATGATCACCTCAGTAGATGCAGAAAAAGCTTCTGATAAAATTCAATGTTCATTTATGATAAAAATTCTCCCAAAGGCAGGCATAGAGAGAATATACTTGCATTTCCTATAAGATCAAGAATAAGACAAGCATGACCACTCTCACCATTTTTATTCAACATAGTTTTGGAAGTCCTTGCCACAGCAATCAGAGAATAAAAAGAAGAGGAATCCAAATGGGAAAGGAAGACATAAAACTGTCATTGTTTGCAGATGAGATACTATACATAGAAGATCCTAATGATGCCTTCAGAAAACTACCAGAGCTCACCAATGAATTCAGTAAAGTTGCAGGATACAAAATTAATACACAGAAATCTGTTGCATTTCTATAAACTAACAGTCAAGTATCAGAAGGATAAATTGAGGAAACAGTCTCACTTATCATCACATCAAAAAGAATAAAATACCTAGGAATAAGCTTGCCTGAGAAGCAAAAGACCTGTGCTCTGAAAACTATAAGATACTGAAGACAACATAAATAGAATGGAAGATGTATGTTCCTGGATGGGAAGAATCAAGATTATTGTTAATAATATTGTTAAAATGACTCTAGTCCCCAAGGCAACCTATAGATTCAATGCAATTCCTATCAAATGACCAATGACATTTTTCACAGAACTAGAACAAATATTTAAAAATTTGTATGGAAACATAAAAGATCTCTAATAGCCAAAACAATCTGGAGAAAGAACAGAGCTGGAGGAATCATGTTTCCTGACTTCAAATTATACTACAGAGCTATAGTAATCAAAACAGTATTGTGTGTGTGTCCTGTGTGTGTGCTCAGTTGCTCAGTCATGTCCAACTCTTTGTGACCCAATGCACTATAGTAAGTCAGGCTCCTCTGTCCATAGGATTCTCCAGGCAAGAAACTGGAGCAGGTTGTCATTTCCTTCTCCAGAGGATGTTCCTGATCCAGGGATGAACCCATATCTTCTCCGTCAGCAGGAAGATTCTTTACCACTGAGCCACCTGGGAAGCCCAATCAAAACAGTATGGCACTGACACAAAACAGACGAATAGGGTAATAGGACAGAAAGCCCAGAAACACACCCACACATTTATGGTCAAATAAGCTATAACTAAGGAGGCATGAAAATTAGAGATACCAAGGGAACATTTCATGCAAAAGTGGGCTCAATAAAGGACAGAAATGGTATGGACCTAACAGAAGCAGAAGACATTAAGAAGAGGTGGCAAGAATACACAGAAGACCTGTACAAAAAATATTTTTACAACCCAGATAATCATTATGGTGTGATCACTCACCTAAAGCCAGACATCCTGGAATGGGAAGTCAAGTGGGCTTTAGGAAGCNTGTGATTCCATTTTGAGTTCAAGATTTTGGATCATTTTCACTAACAATATTCTGAATTCTTTCTCAAGTAGATTCCCTATCTCTTCCTCTTTTGTTTGGTTTGGTGGGCACTTCTCCTGTTCCTTTACTTCCTGGGTATTCCTCTGTCTCTTCCTCTTGGTTATATTGCTGCGTTTGTTGTGGCCTTTCTATATTCTAGGAATTTGTGGAGTTCTCTTTATTATGGGATTTCCTCCCTATAGGCGGTGTTGTATCAGTGGTTTGTCAAGGTTTCTTGGTTAGGGAGGCTTGTTTTGGAGTTCTGGTGGGTGGAGCTGGATTTCTTCTCTCTTGAGCTTGGAGTATCACTACACGGCTGCCCCTCCCGACCGTCAACGTGGGACAGCTCCTCCAGGCCCTCCCACGTCAGCGCAGCCACCAATCTTTGGATACAAGTTGATCTTCTCAGTCCCCGACCCTGCCCTTGGACATGGGGACATGTGGCAACTCCTCTCAGGCAGGCTGAGTTAGGATAATTTCTTTACAGTATTCTATTGTTTCCTGTCAACCCTCAGCATGAATCAGCCATAGGTATACATATACCCCCTCCCTCTTGAAACTCCCTCCCATCTCCCTCCCCATCCACCCCTCTACGTTGATACAGAGCCCCTGTTTGAGTTTCCTGAGCCATACAGCAAATCCCCATTGGCTATCTATTTTACACATGGTAATGTAAGTTTCCATGTTACTCTTTCCATACATCTCACCCTCTCCTTCCCTCTCCCCATGTCTGTAAGTTTATTCTCTATATCTATTTCTCCATTGCTGCCCTATAAATAAATTCCTCAGTACTATTTTTGTAGATTCCATATATGTGCATTAGAATACAATATTTATCTTTCTCTTTATGACTTGCTTCACTCTGTATAATAGGTTCTAGGTTCATCCACCTCGTTAGAACTGACTCAAATGTGTTCCCTTTTTTGGTTGAATAATATTCCATTGTGTATATGTACCACCACTTCTTTATCCATTTATTTCCTGATGGCCATCTAGATTGCTTCCATGTTCTAGCTATTGTAAATAGTGCTGTGATGAACAATGGGATAAATGTCTCTTTTTCAATTTTAGATTCCTCAGGGTATATGCCTAGGAGTGGGATTACTGGGTCTTATGGTGGTTTTATTCCTCGTTTTTTAAGGAACCTCCAGACTACCCTGGTGGCTTAGACGGTAAAGCATCTGTCTACAATTCAGGAGACCTGGGTTCGATCCCTGGGTAGGGAAGATCTCCTGGAGAAGGAAATGGCAATCCACTCCAGTGCTATTGCTTGGAAAATCCCATGGACAGAGGAGCCTGGTAGGCTACAGTCCAGGGGATGGCATAGAGTTGGACATGACTGAGCGACTTCACTTCACTTCATGCTGTCTTCCACAGTGGCTGTAACAATTGACATTCCCACCAATAGTTCAAGACTATTCTTTTTTCTTCACACCCTCTCCAGCATTTATTGCTTATAGACATTTTCATGATGGCCATTCTGACTATGTGAGGTGATATCTCACTGTAGTTCTGATTTGAATTTCTCTAATAATGAGTGATGTTGAGCATCTTTTCATGTGTTTGTTAGTCATCTATATGTCTTCTTTGGAGAAATGTCTGTTTAGGTCTTTTCCCCACTTTTTGATTGGGTTGTATGTTTTTCAGGTATTTATTTGCTTGAGCTGCTTGTATATTTTAGAAATAAATCCTTTGTCAGTTGTTCCGCTTGCTATTATTTTCTCACATTCTGAAGGCTGTCTAGTTTCCTTTGCTGTGAAAAAGCTTTTAAGATTAATCAGGTCCCACTTGTTTACATTTGTTTTTATTTCCATGACTCTAGGAGGTGGGCCTTAGAGGACTTTGCTTTGATTTATGTAATTGCGTGTTCTGCATATGCTTTCCTCTAAAAGTTTTATAGTTTTTGATCTTACATTTAGGTTTTTAATCCATTTTGAGTTTATCTTTGTGTATGGTGTTAGGAAGTGTTCCAATTTCATTCTTTTACACATAGCTGTCCAGTTTTCCCATCATCATTTAATGAAGAGGCTGTCTTTGTCTCATTGTATATTCTTGCCTCCTTTGTCAAAAATAAGGTACTCATAAGTGTGTGGGTTTTTTTCTGGCTTTCTGTCTTGTTCCATTGGTCTATATTTTTGTTTTTGTGCAAGTACCATACTGTCTTGATGAAGTTTTTTAGTATAATCTAAAGTCAGGAAGGTTGATTCTTCCAGCTCCATTCTTCTTTCTCAAGACTGCTTTGGCTATTCAGGGTCTTTTTGCTTCCATATGATTTGTGAAATACTTTGTTCTAGTTCTGTGAAAAATGCCATTGTTAATTTGATAGGGATTGCATTGAATCTATAGATTGCATTTGGTAGTATAGTCATTTTCATAATATTGATTCTTCCTACCCAGAAACATGGAATACCTCTCCATCTGTTTATGTTACCTTTCATGTTTTTTGTCAATGTCTTATAATTTTCTGTGTACAGTTCTTTTGTCTCCTTAGGTAAGTTTATTCCTAGATATTTAATTTTTTTGTTGCAATGGTGAATGGGGTTGTTTCCTTAATTTCTCTTTCTGATTTTTCATTGTTAGCAAATAGAAATGCAAGTAATTTCTGTGTATTGATTTTGGATCCCGCAACTTTGCTAAATTCACTGATTAGCTCTAGTAATTTTCTAATACTTTCTTTAGGGTTTTCTATGTACACTATCATGTCATCTGTAAACAGTGAGAGCTTTACTTCTTTTCTGATATGGATTCCTTTTCTTTCTTTTTCTTCTCTGACTGCTATAGCTAGGATATCCAGAACTATGTTGAATAATAGTGGTGAAAGTGGTCACTCTTGTCTTGTTCCTGATCTTAGGGGAAATAATTTCAGTTTTTCACCATTTAGAATAATGCTTGCTGTAAGCTTATCACATATGGCCTTTAGTATGTTGAGGTGGGTTCCTTCCATGCCCAGTTTTTGAAGAGTTTTAATCATAAATAGCTGCTGAATATTTTCAAAGGCTTTTTCTGCATCTGTTGAGATTATCATATGGTTTTTATTTTTCAGTTTGTTAATGTGGTGCATCACGTTGTTTGATTTGTGTATACGGAAGAATCCTTGCACTCCTGGCATAAATCCAACTTGATCATGGTGTGTGAGCTTTTTGATGTGTTGCTGAATTCTGTTTCCCAAAATTTTGTTGAGGATATTTGCAGCTATGTTCATCAGTGATATTGACCTTTAGTTTTCTTTATTTGTGTTGTCTTTGTCTGGTTTGGGTATCAGGGTGATGGTGGCCTCATAGAATGAGTTTGGAAGTGTTCCTTCTGCAAATTTTTGAAAGAGTTAACTTCTTTCAAAGTTACTTCTTTCAAAGAGTTACTTTTGAAAGAGTTACTTCTTTCAAAGAGTTACTTTTGAAAGAGTTACTTCTTTCAAAGTTACTTCTCCCATATGCTTGTCCATCTCAATAAATGGCCTTTCGATTCTTGCTTCTAAAGTCAAAACCCCTGAGTTCATTCTTGAAATCTTTCAATCTCCATGGATAGTTTATCAGGAAATCATGCTAATTTTGCTTGAAAATATATCTAGAATGTAACCTCATCTCACCAGCTCCAAAGCATTATTATTTTTACCTGGTTAACTGAAATAGCCTCTTCATTAATCTGCCCTGCTTTGACATTGCTCCCACCTCTCAAGAGTGAAGTCATTCTCTTAAAACATAAGCCAGATCACCTTAGTCCTCTGCTCAAAATTCTTCCAGGAGTTCTCACCTGACTCTGAGTAAAAGCTTTAAGACCATCAGTCATCATCTCTGTTCCATCAGCCCTCTGATCTCATCCCCAGATTTGCTCCTTTCCCCCCAGCCCTTGATATTACCCCAGAGTGCAAAGCACTTTCCTCCATCAAGGCATTAGCAATTGCTGTTATGTCTACCTCAAATGGTCTCCTCTAAATCTTTCCAGAACAGTGTCTGGCACACTTCAGTTCAGCTCAGTTCAGTTGCTCAGTTGTGTCCAACTCTGCGACCCCATGAATCGCAGCATACCAGGCCTTCCTGTCCATCACCAAATCCCGGAGTTCACTCAGACTCACGTCCATCAAGTCAGTGATGCCATCCAGCCATCTCATTCTCTGTCGTCCCCTTCTCCTCCTGCCCCAATCCCTCCCAGCATCAGAGTCTTTTCCAATGAGTCAGCTCTTCCCATGAGGCGGCCACAGTACTGGAATTTCAGCTTTAGCACCATTCCTTCCAAAGAACACCCACGACTGATCTCCCCTGCTGCTGCTACTGCTAAGTCGCTTCAGTCGTGTCTGACTCTGTGCGACCCCATAGACGGCAGCCCACTAGGCTCCTCTGTCCCTGGGATTCTCCAGGCAAGAATACTGGAGTGGGTTGCCATTTACTTCTCCATTAGGCATTAGATAAAGATTTATTGACTTAATTAAGGAGTCAGAGAAGGATCTCCCAAGAAAGGAAACTTTTATCCAAGATGAGAAAAATCGAGTACTAAGGAAGAAATGGTGGTGGTGGGGGGCTGTTGATCGGGAAAGAGAAAGCTGGCAGAGGCCTAGCATGTGCACAGGTCATGAGGCAGTAGTGTACATGTTTTTGTGTATTTGAAACATGCTAGAGAGAAGGGGAGTAAATATAATGCTGAAGAGATAAACGTGCTGTGCTTAGTCACTCAGTCATGTCCAACTCTGTGATCCCAGGGACTGTAGTCTGCCAAGCTCTTCTGTCCATGGGGATTCTCCAAGCAAGAATACTGGAGTGGATTGCCATGCCCTCCTCCAGGGTATCTTTGCGACCCAGGGATCAAACCGAGGCCTCCTGCATTGCAGATGGAGATAAATAGAAGCACAATTATATGAAGGGATAAAACTAATACATAGAAATGCGTGCTATACTTTTCTAATAAAATTGTTATTACTTGCCTTATTGTTCTCTCAGACAACCAAGAATTAAATATTTGGAGTACTCTGTAGTTCTTTTGTTGCATATATTTAATCATCTGATCCTGTAAATCTGATGACCTCTCTTTTCATAAATTCTATTGCTTGTATTACTACCACTGATTCTTTAATTCAGCTTTGCATCCCCTTTTCTTAGACTATTTCAATAACATTGATGCTTCACTGCTTCTGAATTCCCTTCTTTATCTGAAGCATACACAACTGCCTCTGGTAGATTCTTTATTTAAAATATGTATATATATATTTGATGTGTGTGTGTGTGTATATATATATATTTGATTCTGTCTCATCTAGCTCACTAAATTTCAGCAATTCTACTTTTACTAAGTTAACACTCCTGATTTTGGCATTCAGATTTCATCAGTAAGCATTCTTAGTCTGCCTATCTGACATTACTTCTCTACCATGCTGCATTCTCTGCCAAACTTGATTTTCCGAGTCTAATGCACCTTAATAGAATTTACCAAATATGTTACATATTTCTTCCATCTGGTCATCTATTGAACTATATTTACTGAACATATCTATGCCTGTATGTGTGTTGTTCAAAATATCTGATATCCTACTCTCCACTTTCATCTGTTAAATTACTGCACATTTATCAAGTTCTTTCTCATATAGCTCTTTTTATAAGGCCACTATCTAAGTTCAATGCATTTTCTTGGCAAAACTCTATTAGTCTTTGCCCTGCTTCATTCCACATTCCAAGGCCAAATTTGCCTGTTACTCCAGGTGTTTCTTGACTTCCTACTTTTGCATTCCAGTCCCCTATAATGAAAAGGACATCTTTTTTGGGTGTTAGTTCTAAAAGGTCTTGTAGGTCTTCATAGAACCATTCAACTTCAGCTTCTTCAGCATTACTGGACTGCAAGGAGATCCAACCAGTCCATTCTGAAGGAGATCAGCCCTGGGATTTCTTTGGAAGGAATGATGCTAAAGCTGAAACTCCAGTACTCTGGCCACCTCATGCGAAGAGTTGACTCATTGGAAAAGACTCTAATGCTGGGAGGGATTGGGGGCAGGAGGAGAAGGGGGACGACAGAGGATGAGATGGCTGGATGGCATCACTGACTCAATGGGCGTGAGTCTGAGTGAACTCCGGGAGTTGGTGATGGACAGGGAGGCCTGGCGTGCTGCGATTCATGGGGTCGCAAAGAGTCAGACATGACTGAGTGACTGAAATAAACTGAACTAAGTTCAGCTTTGGTTATCCCACTGATAATAGTATATTTAGTCTCTCAATCCCCATAGCATTTTATGCTTTCTGGCTATACTATACTTTGATTTTAATGTAGTTATTTATTTTATTTATTAAACAATTTAGTGAGCATAAAATTATACTGCAAATAGAATTTCAGAGTAAATATAAGACTTCATTTTACCATTATTATAATCGATATTAATCTTCTTGTCATGGCAAGTCTGAACGTTCATTAAACATGCATTATAATGTACTCTTTGTCTCAGTGTTTGAGGTGGTTATTATGGTGACACAAGTATAAATAGCAAAGTAATAGATGCGCTTTTAATTGAATTAATACCACATGTTATGCTGAAATAAAAAATACATATTAATTATATTTTATATGTTTACAGTATTTTATATTTTTCAAGTATCCGAAATATTGATTCACAATTTTGTATAAAATATATTTACATGTGAAAAGTACTTATTTCAGAGTCTAACTTCATCATCAGAAGTATATTTTATAGGTTCTGTTTATAATTCATTTATAAGAGCTGTGAAGCTCTTTACAATAGGTTAGCTCTCTTCCACAAACTAAAAAACACATAAGTCAAAAAACTTCTTTGCATAAAAACTAGGTTAAGCAGTGGCTCAAAACTAGTAGTTACTGCATTGAAATAACATTATCATTCCCTGGAGAGCTTTTGAAACTCTCAATGCCCAGGATATATCTGAAACCAATTAAATCAGAATCTCTATGGATTGTACCAATGTATTAGTGTTATTTAAATCATATCTGTCAAAGTATAAAAATAATAATGTGCCATGACCAAGTGAGATTTACTCCAGATATGCACAATTGGTTCAATATTACAAAATCAAAAAATATACTTTGCTATTTTTAATAGTCTAGTGAAGAAAAAACACATGAGCCTATCAATTGATTCAAAATAAATCATTTGATGAAATCTAACATATATTCAAGATAAAAACTCTCAGTCAACTAGAAATAGGAGGTAACATCCTCAAAATGAAAAAAAAAAAAAATTGTCTATAAAAATGTCCTAAATGAATTAATGGTGAAGTCAAAATGCTTTCTTTTAAAATTAAAAAAAGGTGAAGGCAAGAATATTTTATCTCATCATTTTTATATAATATTGGAAGTCTTAGTCTGTGTAATAGGGCAAATATAAAAATAAAGGCATACAACTTGAAAAAGAATATTTCCAGATGATCTAATTATCTATGTAGTAAATCCCAAACAATCTATTACAAAATTAGAATTAATAAAAGAGTTTGATAGTGTAGTATGATACAAGATGAACACACAAAAATCAATAAGTATATTAGTAGTGAAAAAGTAGAAATAAAATTTTGCATTGTTGTAATTGTTTAGTTACTAAGTTGTGTCCAGTTCTTTTGTGATCCATGGACTTGAGCCCTCCAGGGGATCGTCCTCTTCCAGGGACTGAACCCACATCTCCTGCAGTGGCATGTGGATTCTTTACCACTGAGCCATCGCGGAAATCCCAAATTTTAAATATAATATAATTTAAAATCACTCCAAAAAATAAAATAATGTACAGATTTAAAAATTCATAATAGCCATGTACGAAAAATTTCAAGTGCTGAGGAAATAAACTATATTTAAACAAGTGTAAAGGTATATCATGATTATGTATTAGAAGACTCAGCGTAGTAAGTAAAGATGGTAATTACACCTATATATATATATATACACAGTAAGTATACATATATATGTGTACATATATATATACATACGTATACATATATACATATATATAGGTGTAATTGCCATCTTTACTTCTATGCTGATTCTTCTAACACATAATCATGATATATATGCTCAATTTCTATTTAAATTCTAGCAACTATCTTTTTGAAATATAGACAAGTTAATTCTCAAACTCATATGAAAAGGCAAAGGAAGTAGAATAGCTTAAATAATTCTTTAAAAAAGAATAAAGCTGAAAGACTCTAACTACCCAATTTTAAGGNTATACATATATATAGGTGTAATTGCCATCTTTACTTCTATGCTGATTCTTCTAACACATAATCATGATATATATGCTCAATTTCTATTTAAATTCTAGCAACTATCTTTTTGAAATATAGACAAGTTAATTCTCAAACTCATATGAAAAGGCAAAGGAAGTAGAATAGCTTAAATAATTCTTTAAAAAAGAATAAAGCTGAAAGACTCTAACTACCCAATTTTAAGGCCATATATAGCCATAGTAATAAAGGTAGTATTGTATTGGAGGAGTGACAGACACACTAATTGATGATACAGAAATAGACCCACACAAATGTACTGAACTGATTTTTGACAAAGGAACAAAAATAATTCAATGAAGAAAGGGCAGTATTTTAATAAATTATTTAAAAATAAATTTTCATAGACAAACATTTGAATTTGACTTAAATTTCACTCCATATAAAAAATAACACAAAATGAATAAAATATTTAAAATATAAAATCCTAAATAATCTAGAAGAAAATGTAGGAGAAAATCTTTGTGATGTAGAGTTAGGTGAGGAGTTATTGAACATGACACCAAAGATGCAATCTAGAAGAAAAATGATAAAGTACCTTTTTTCAAAATTAAAAATATATTTTCTATAAAATATCCTGTTAAGAAGATGAAAAGTTAAGCTGAAGACTGTAAATAATACTTGCAAAACACGTAAGAAATCAAAAGAATTCTATCCTAAATACAAAAGAAAAATATATTTTATCTAAAAGGATATGCAGATATGAAATAAGTAAATAAATAATGATCAAAATCATAAGCCAAACTAGAGCACAAATGTAAGCCATGACAAGATAATACATCCACCAAACAAAATGTCTGAACCAAAAATACTGAAAATACCAAGTGCTAACAGTGATGCAGAACAACTAGTGCCTTCTTAAGCTGGTGGGGATGGAAAATGATATGGCCAGTCTGCAAAATGCTTTGATAGTTTCTTGTGAAGTTATATATGCAGTTGCCATACTACCCAAGAATCACTTCTGTGTGTATATTTATTCTAGAAAAGTAAAAATAGCTATTCATTCAAAGCTCAGGAGACCCTAGTTTGATTCCTGGCTCAGGAAGATCTACTGGAGAAGGGATAGGCTACCCACTCCAACATTCTTGGGTTTTCCTTGAAGCTCAGCTGGTAAAGAATCTGCCGGCAATGTGGGAGATCTGGATTCCATTCCTGGGTTGGGAAGAACACCTGGAGAAGGGAAAGGCTAACGACTCCAGTATCCTGTCCTGGAGAATTCCATGAACTGTAGTTCATGGGGTAGCAAAGAGTCAGACACGACTGAGTGACTTTCACTTTTTCATTCAAAGCTCTGTATACGAATGTTCATAGGAGCTTTATAAGAGAAAAACTGGAAACAACCCAATTGTCTCTCAGTGGGTAAATGGATGCACAAACTGTGACATGTGCAAACTATGAAATAGTATTCAGCTATTAAAGAAATAAACTTGATACATACAACAACAACCAGGATAAACCTAAAGGGCTTTGTGCTGAGTGAAACAAAAAATCTCAAAAGGTTACACACTGCATGATTATACTTATATACTTATTTCAAAATTAAAGATTGCTTTGATGGAGAGAAAATAGCCAAGTTTAGGATTGGAGAAGGATCTGATTATGCACTGGTCAGAGCAAACACCCTCTTCCAACAACACAAGAGAAGACCTTACACATGGACATCACCAGATGGCCAAAAAAATTCAGATTGATTATATTCTTTGTAGTCAAAGATGAAGAAGCTCTATATAGTAAGCAAAAACAAGACCAGCAGCTGACTGTGGCTCAGATCATGAACTCCTTATTGCCAAATTCAGACTGAANACCTGATCTGCCTCTTGAGAAACCTGTATGCAGGTCAGGAAGCAACATTTAGAAATTGACATGGAACAACAGATTTGTTCTAAATAGGAAAAGGAGTACATCAAGGCTGTATATTGTCACCCTGCTTATTTAACTTATATGCAGGATACATCATGAGAAATGCTGGGCTAGAAGAAGCACAAGCTGAAGTCAAGATTGCCGGGAGAAATATCAATAGCATCAGATATGCAGATGACACCACCCTTATGACAGAAAGTGAAGAAGAACTAAAGAGTCTTAAAAGTGAAAGAGGAGGGTAAAAAAAGTTTGCTTAAAGCTCAACTTTCAGAAAACTAAGATCATGGCATCCTGTCCCATCACTTCATGGGAAGTAGATGGGGAAACAGTGGAAACAGTGACAGACTTTACTTTTTTGGGACTCCAAAATCACTGCAGATGGTGATTGCAGCCATGAAATTAAAAGATGTATACTCCTTGGAAGAAAAGTTATGACCAACCTAGACAGCATATTAAAATGCAGAGACATTACTTTGTTAATAAAGGTCCATCTAGTCAAGGCTATAGTTTTTCCAGTTGTCATGTACTGATGTGAGAGTTGGACTGTAAAGGAAGATGAGCACCGAAGAATTGATGCTTTTGAACTGTGGTGTTGGAGAAGATTCTTCAGAGTTGCTTGGACTGCAAAAAGATACAACCAGTCCATCCTTAAGGAAACCAGTCGTGGCTGTTCATTGAAAGGACTGATGTTGAAGCTGAAACTTCAGTACTTTGCCCACCTGATGCAAAGAGCTGACTCATTTGAAAAGACCCTGATGCTGGGAAAGACTGAGGGCAGGAGGAAAAGGGGATGACAGAGGATGAGATGGTTGGATGGTGTCACTGACTCAATGGACATGGGTTTTGGTGAATTCCAGGAGCTGGTGATGAACAGGGAGGCCTGGTGTGCTATGGTTCATGGTGTCGCAAATAGTCGGACATGAGTGAGTGACTGAACTGAACTGATTAAAAAGGGTAAGCAAAAGAAATTTTCTTTNGATGAGATGGTTGGATGGTGTCACTGACTCAATGGACATGGGTTTTGGTGAATTCCAGGAGCTGGTGATGAACAGGGAGGCCTGGTGTGCTATGGTTCATGGTGTCGCAAATAGTCGGACATGAGTGAGTGACTGAACTGAACTGATTAAAAAGGGTAAGCAAAAGAAATTTTCTTTTTGGCAATGAAACAGATTTGTGTCATGGTTACGGCGGTTGTTAGAGAAATCTATTCATGTGATACAATTTCATTCATTGCATTCTAAAAAACAGCAAAAATGAGAGTATGTAGAAATTGCTGAACTGTACTTGAAGTTTTTAGTTTAGTTAATAGTGTTATAGCAATGTCAATATCTAGGATTTTAAAATGTATTTTGGTCAACTAAGATGTTATCACAGGGGAAGATGGGTAAAAACTGCATGAAAATTCTACTATTTTTATAACTTATTATGAGTCAACTATCTTCAGAAAGAAAAGTTAGGGGGAAAAAATGAAATTTCCTTTTTTTCCAAAGTTAGGTCTTATGCCTAGAAATAACAAGGATATCCTTCCCCTCAAGAGGCTCACAGTAATGCAATGTTTACTTTTTAACTAGAAGAGTAAACATAGGAGGGGAAGCAGGTTTGAGAGTGGGATTTTGGAAATGCTTGTAAAATCTAAGTGTAAGTACAGGAGATGGTGGGATGGGAGTAAAATTCAGAAGAGAGCATGCGTGTACAGGTGGGAGTCATCAGCATAGGATGAGAGTATCAAGAGAGCATATTTTATGAAAGATGACTTGGAAAGATACCTTCATAATATCTGGCCTGTCCCCTTCAACTGCACAGCCACACAAGCTTGAGGCGGTGTGTCCTCTCCTTCCATTAGCGTATTGGTGCTGTGGCAGAGGTCACAAACTCAAATGCCAAGAAGTAACATAAATGTGTAAGTTGAGTGCAGCAGAAAGAAGATAGAGGACCAGAGGGCCACTGGAGAATGGTCAGAAGCCTGCCTGTTTAAAGTCTTTAAACTCAAATTTTGTTCAAACGTGTTTCTACTAGCCAATCAAAAAAAGACTGCAGCCAGATTCTGCCAAGAGCTGCTGATGTGCTAATTCTGCCAGGCATGTAGCTGACTGGCTTACTAATCTCTGATTAATTGATGATACATTCACTGGTTAATATGCTACCTGTCTAGGATGCTTATATCTCGGAAAAGTGTTTCATGAGATGCAATAATTTTAGCTCTTGGGAATTTCACATCAAGAAGCACTATAAGATGGCATAGGAGAGTTTTTGAAGCAACCCTATCTAAATTGCAATGCAAAGAGAAAATAGTGTGAAAAGCCAATCCTTATTTAAAAAATAAGCCCATATAACACAAAATGATAGTGACCCTTGGAAATTCTGTTTATCATCAGTCAGGTTTTAAACATCTTTTTGTTGACGGACTTATTATAAATGCTGTGTAAGTACAGCCAAACCTTCTTCCTTGCACATGTTAATCTTTAAGACAGAGATTTCCACTTATCAATTCATATAGCAAGCTAATCAACTAAAAAGAATTTGACACATGGAACATGAGTCAATCAATTTTACAATTATGATTGGAATCAAATACTTCACATTTTATGCTAATATTAGTGCTTTGGGTGACAGTAATTAGAAATAAATTATTTCTGCAAAAGTTCATCTCAGCACAGAGCAAATCAGAGGCTAGGAATAGGCTAATTTGTTTAGGGAAATCAGATTGTAGCAAATATCTAATGAGAAGCATAGTACTGTATAATATATTGAGAAAGATAAATGTGATGTAAGATGAAGTCTGACATAAGCATGGGTCTTCATAAAAGCTCCTTACCCTGAATTACAAGCTCCTTTACACTGTCTGAGTTGGTTCATGTCCGCATTGCTAAGCATATCTGCTTTTTGTCATCTATTATGTTCTAGCTATGTGATTTTCTTTTTCTATTATGTTTAGACATCTTTTTGTTGACTGACTTATTAGAAATGCCGTGCAAGTACAGGCACACCTTCTTCCTTGCACATTTTAATTCTTAAGACAGAGATTTCCATTTATCAGTTCAGATGGCAAGCTAATCAACTAAAAAGAATTAAAATTCTTTTTGGTAAAACTTAGCAGTAAAACTGCTTTAGCTTTAGAGCCTTTACATCAGCTGCTTCCTTTGCCTGGGATCCTCATTCCCCAGATACTTGAACTCTTAACTGCTTTCTTCTCATTCAGATTGTTAATATTTTTAAGATATTACTAACTCAACGAGTTCTGTCTAGAACAATTAATTTAAAGTAGTTACCTGNATTTTAGCTTTAGAGCCTTTACATCAGCTGCTTCCTTTGCCTGGGATCCTCATTCCCCAGATACTTGAACTCTTAACTGCTTTCTTCTCATTCAGATTGTTAATATTATTAAGATATTACTAACTCAACGAGTTCTGTCTAGAACAATTAATTTAAAGTAGTTACCTGATAGCTCTCTATAACATTATTTTCTTTTAATTATCTTCATGCACTGTTCACTAGCCGATATTTTAAAATTTATTCATTTGTGGTTTTCTTCCGTTTGAACCCATCCCTACACTTTATGAGTGCTGGCATATAATACAAGCTCTATGTAGTGGGCTCAGTGGTGTCTTCAAAAGAGACAAGTTCTGATCTCCAGAATCTGTCAATGTGATTTTATACAGCGAAAGGTACCGTTGAGGATGTGGACAGGAGGAGTTTACCCTAATCTATCTGGGTTAGCCCTAACCACACACAGAGAAGAAGGTGATGTGAAGGTAGACAGGAATTGGAAAGATGAAACCGTGAGCCAAGGAATGCCAAGGCAAGTCTGAAGCCACTAGAATCTAGAAGAGGACAAGAATTCTTTCCTAGACCCTCCAACAGCAGCACTGCCTTGATGCAAACTTGAATTCAGACTTCTGGCCTCCAGGACTCTAGTTCACTTCAGCTCAGTTCAGTTGCTCAATATGTGTGTGTGTGTGTGTGTGTGTGTGTGTTTATTGAGCAAAGGAAATACTACTTCCCCCCAACTAATATAATTAATGAAAAAATATTAAGCTGTACTTTATATATTTCTATAAAAATAAAGGCATATCATTATAGAAGTAGCAAAAATAAGAATGGTCCAATATCAGAGGTGGAAAGAAGGCAACTTATTTAGTCTCAGACTTCCTCTGAACCACAAACAACCTCCAAAAATCTGAAAGTGTAAAACTCACTGAATTTAGAAGATAAAAAAAATACAGCATAAATGAACCCTTACTGGAACATTATATTTGAGGGTGAAGTCCAATTAATCAAGAGATTAATGATAATAATACAAATGTTAGGAATGTAAAATAATAAATGTTTTGGTATAAGAAATGCTTTCTAACTATGGCTCAAAATCCTGAATCAACAACAACAACAAAAGATTGGTTTCAATAACATTACAATGAATTTCTGATTAGTCTATCACAAGATAAATTACTTTCTGTGAAAATTATTTGCAGTCTTATCACAAACAAGACCAAATTTTTCAAATCTGTAAAGATTTTGCAAGTGATGATGAGGATAAAATCAATAACCTCATAAGCAATTGGGCAAATTATGTGACTAGGCAGTACACAAAGAGGCAGAGATAACTTATCCGTGCACATAATTAAAGACGTCCAACCTTGTTAGAAACAGAGATGGACAGTAAAATTGCACCGAAATATCATTTCCCCTATTAGTGAGGTGAAAATCCAAAAATTCGATAATACTCCCTATTTGTAGTATTTTGGATATCAGGAACTTTTGTACATTGCTGTCTTAGGAAAAATTTGTGCAGACTCCAAGGAAGAAAATTTGTAAGAAAACTTATCAGAAAAAATTAACAAATAAATTAATGATCCTTGCACACTAAATTCACTTTGGGGAATTTATTTTACAGGTGTACTCCCAGAGAAAGAAAAGTAAATATTGCCATATTGTTTGTAAAAATAAGGACTTCTCTGGTGGCTCAGATGGTAAAGTGTCTGTCTACAATGTGGGAGACCTGGGTTCGATCCCTGGGTCGGGAAGATCCACTAGAGAAGGAAATGCCAATCCACTCCAGTAACTATTGCCTAGAAAATCCCATGGACAGAGGAGCCTGGTAGGCTACAGTCCATGGGGTCACAAAGAAAAATATTTTAAACTTCCTAAGTGTCCATTAATAGGGAACTGTTTAAAAGAGTTAAGACACATCAAAATAATAGAAAACTGTGCAGAGAAATTTATGACTCTGCAGTAGTGACATGTTGTGAAATAATAGACATATATTCCCCCTTACATTGTGAAATGATAAACATAAGATGAAATAAAAGTGAGTATAATGCATTATCTTTAACATTTTAAGTACAATGTGTGGTCACATGGACCGCTTTGTCTGATTCGTAACTCTCTGGGCTTCTTAAACCTGGATGTCTATTTCCTTTCCCAAGTTAAGGAAGTTTTCAGCCGCTACTCCTTCAAATGAGTTATCTGCCTTCTTATTTCTTACTCCTTCTTCTAGGACCCCTAGAATATGAAGTTTGTATGCTGGATGTTTTCCCAGAATTGACTTAAAAAGGATCCTCATTTTAAGTCTGTTTCTTTTCTTGCTAAGGAAACACACAAAAGCTAAGATTATTTGCACTACTCTGTCTTCCATTTCACAGATCCATTCTTATGTATCATCTAATCTACTGCTGATTCCTTCTAATATATTTTTAACTTTAGTTAATGCATCTTTCAGATCTGTTTGGTTCTTTATATTTTCTGGTGGTGGTTTAGTCACTAAGTCATGTCTGACTCTTGTGACGCTATGGACTGTAGACTGCCAAGCTCCTCTGTCCATTGGATTCTCTAGGCAAGAATACTAGAGTGAGGTGCCATACCCTGCTCCAGGGGTCTTCCCAGGCCAGAGATAAACCTGTATCTCTTACATCTCCTGCATTGGCAGTCTGGCCCCATGAAGTGATGGGACCAACCAGATGCCATGATCTTAGTTTTCTGAATGTTGAGTTTTAAGCCAACTTTTTCACTCTCCTCTTTCACTTTCATCAAGAGACTCTTTAGTTCCTCTTCAGTTTCTGCCATAAGGGTGGTGTCATCTGCATATCTGAGGTGACTGATATTTCTCCCAGCAATCTTGATTCCAGCTTGTGCTTCATCCAGCACAGCATTTCTCATGATATACTCTGCATATAAGTTAAATAANTTCCTCTTCAGTTTCTGCCATAAGGGTGGTGTCATCTGCATATCTGAGGTGACTGATATTTCTCCCAGCAATCTTGATTCCAGCTTGTGCTACATCCAGTACAGCATTTCTCGTGATGTACTCTGCATATAAGTTAAATAAGCAGGGTGACAATATACAGCCTTGTCATACTCTTTTTCCTATTTGGAACCAGTCTGTTGTTCCATGTCCGGTTCTAACTGTTGCTTCTTGACCTGCATACAGAATTCTCAGAAGGCAGGTCAGGTGGTCTGGTATTTCCACTTTAAGAATTTTCCACAGTTTGTTGTGATTCACACAGTAAAAGGCTTTAGCATAGCCAATGAAGCATAATTCGATGTTTCTCTGGAATTCCCTTGCTTATTCTATGAACCAGCAGATGTCAGCACTTTGATCTCTGGTTCCTCTGCCTTTTCTAAATCCAGCCTGAATATATGGAAGTTCTCAGTTCACATACTTTTGAAGCCTAGCCTGAAGGATTTTGAGCATTACTTTGCTAGCATGTGACATGAGTGTAATTGTGTGGTATTGAACCTTCTTTGAGATTGCCTTTCTTTGGGATTTGAATGAAAACTGACCTTTCCCAGTCCTGTGGCCACTGCTGAGTTTTCTAAATTTGCTGGCATATTGTGGCACTTTCACAGCATCATCTTTTAGGACTTGAAATAGCTTGTTTTGAATTCCATCACCTCCACTAGCTTTGTTTACAGTGACGCTTCCTAGGGACCACTTGACTTCGTACTCCAGGATGTCTGGCTCTAGCTGAGTGATCACAGGACCATGATTATCTGGGTCATTAAGGCCTTTTTTGTATAGTTCTGTGTATTTTTGCCACTGCTTCTTAATATCTTCTGCGTCTGTTAGGTCCACACTGTCTCTGTCTTTTATTGTGCCCATCTTTGCATGAAATATACCCCTGGTATCTCTGATTTTCTTGAAGAGGTGTCTTATCTTTCCCATTGTACTTTTTTTCTCTATTTCTTTGCATTGTTCACATGGGAAAGCTTTCTTATCTCTCCTTGCTATTCTTTGGAGCTTTGCATTCAGAAGGATATATCTTTCATTTTCTCCTTTGCCTTTTGCCTCTCTTCTTCTCTTAGCTATTTGTAGTGCCTCCTCAGACAACCATTTTGCCATTTTTGTGTTTCTCTTCTGGGGATAGTTTTGATCATTGACTCTTGTACAATGTTATGAACCTCTGTCCATAACTCTTCAGGCACTCTGTCTATCAGATCTAATCTGCTGAATTTACTTGTCACTTCCACAGTATAATCATAAGGAATTTGATTTAGGTCATACCTGAATGGCCTAGTGGTTTTCCCTACTTTCTTTAAGTATGAATTTTGCAATAATGATTCATTATCTGAGCCACAGTCAGGTCCGGGTATTGTTACTGCTGACAGTATAGAGCTTCTCCATTTTGGGTGCAAAGAATATAATTAATCTGATTTAAGTATTGACCCTCTGGTGATGTCCATATGTAGAGTCATCTGTTGTGCTATTGGACGACAGTGTTTGCTATGACCATTGCATTCTCTTAACAAGTATAAGAGTTCAGGACAAATGTCTCCTCATCCCTTGACTGGATATATATCATTATACCTTTGTCCCAACCCATAGAATTTATAGCACCAGTCTGAATCCTTATATAAAACTGAATTTTGGGTGATAATAATGTGTCAATGTAGTCTTATCAATTGTAAAACATGTACCATTCTGGTAGGGAATGTTGATAATGAAAGAAGTCATGCATGACTTGGGAAAGGAGGCATATGGGAATCTCTGTGACTATGACTCAACCTTGTTACGAATTTAAACTTACTTTGAATAAAGTCTATGTTTTTAAAAGGATATGCTTTGTAGGTGAGTTCAAAAACAGAAATACAATTACAGATGTGGAAAATAAACTTATGGTTATTGGAAGCTAAAGGGGAGGGGACAGGTAAATTGGAAGATTGACATTGAAATATACACACTATTATATATAAAATAGCTAACTAGTAAGAATCTACTAAATAGAACAGGGAATCCTACTCAATACTCTGTAATGGCTCATATGTGAAGAGAAGCTAAAAGAGAGTGGATATATGTATATGTATAACAGATTCACTTTACTATATACCTGAAACTAATACTACATTGTAAATCAATCATACCCCAATAAAAATGTGCAAAGAAAAAGATACTATCGAGTATGCTGTTTATTATTCATGGGTCATGCAAGTATATTTTGTCCTATACTTTAGATTACACATCCCAGTATGACCTGGATTTCTAGATCCATAAAATTTCATTTACATGGCTGATCTTTGAATCTTTATGCAGTTTATCTCCCACACTCTGGAGCCTGAGTTTCTTGCTAAGCCCTCTGTGCCCTTTGCCACTTCCTGTTTGACTGTCTGTCAATGAGATATAAATACTAAGCTGGACCAAAGTGATTACCTGGGGAAAAATCAGAAGGTCAAGTTACTTTTGAAAGTTAATATAGCTCTGGGACTGAAACATACTGTGTACTGTTTTCCTTATTTTGTGATGTAAACAGTTTCTCACTGTCCTTCTGAATAGGTATGAAAAGCAATCTTAGCCAAATCAGTACCTGCATGTGCTGGAAGTTAAATTCACATGTCTTATGAAAGATTCCATCCTCTCACAACTTCTACAATTGAAACTACTACTTAGTAGTCTTTTATTAGGCTGCTGTCACCCATAAATCTGTCCACATTTTTAGGGATTAGACTGCCAAACTATATGGAGGTGGTAACAACTACCACACCTGTCATCTTAAAAAATGTAGGGTGAGAGTAAATAATCTATCCCTTCAAAAATGTGTTGTTGTTTTGTATTTAATATTATTTTCTGGGGAAGTAGAAAGTTGTAGAGGTTTCCAATGGCCCTTCTTCACTATAACTGTAACCACACGGAAAATTTGGAAAAATCACATTCTCAGACCTTAGACTATAATACAAAGCAACAGTAATCACAACAGCATAGTACATGGAGGAAAAAAAAAAAAGACACAAAGATCAATGGGTCAGAATAAAGAAGCCAGAAATAAAGCCACACATTTATGGTTGATTAATCTATGATAAAGGAGGCAAATCTATATAATAGAGAGAAGACAATCTTCAATAAATGATGCTGAGAAAACTGGACAGCTATATGTAAAAGAATGCAATTAGAACACTCCCTAGCACCATATAAAAAATGAACTAAAGTAGATTAAAGACCTAAATATAATACCTGAAACCATAAAACTTCTTGAAGAAAACAGACAGAACACTCCTTGACATATATTATAGCAGTACATTTTTTTAATTCATCTCCTAAAACACAGGAAATAAAAGCAAAAATGAACAAATGGGACCTAATTAAACCTTAAAAGTTTTTGCACAGGAAAAGAAACCTTTGACAAGACAAAATATAGCCTGATGAATGGGAGAAAATATTTTCAAATAATGACCAATAAAGGGTTAATATCCAAAGATATAAATAGCCTATACAACTCAACATAAAAAAAAAGACAGATTAAAAAGTCTGTAGAGACTTGAATGGATGTTCTTCCAAAGAAGACATACAGATGGGCAACAGGCATATGAAAATATAATCAATATCCTTAATCAGCAGAGAAATGCAAATTAAAACTACAGTGAGATATTACCTGATGCCTGTCAGAATGGCTATCATCCAAGACCACAATAAGAGATGTGGGCATGTACGTGGAGAAAAGGGAATTCTTGTACCTTGTTGGTGGGGATGTAAATTAGTGCACCACTATATATGGAAGTTTCTCAAAAGACTAAAAATGATGATCTACCATGTTATTGTTGCTGTTCAGTCATTAAGTCATGTCTGACTCTTTATGACCCCATGGACTGCAGATTGCCAGGCTTCCGTGTCCTTCACTATCTCCCAAACTTTGCTTAGACTCATGTCCATGGAGTCAGTGATGCCATCCAACCGTCTCATCCTCTGTCATCCCCTTCTCCTCCTGCCCTCAATCCTTCCCAACATCTGGGTCTTTTTCAGTGAGTCAGTTCTTCGCATCAGGTGGCCAAAGTATGAGAGCTTCATCTTTAGCATCAGTCCTTCCAATCAATAATCAGGAGTGATTTCCTCCTTCAGGATGGACTGGTTGGATCTCCTTGCAGTCCAAGAGACTCTCAAGAGTCTTCTCCAACACCACAGTTCAAAAGCATCAGTTCTTCAGTGCTCAGTCTTCTTTATGAACCAGCAATTCCAGTCTTCAGGTTTTTTTTTTTCTTTTTTTTAATGGACAAAATAGCAAAGTGAGTCACCCTCTTTTTTTTAAAAGGTGAAATGCTGCAAAGGAAGGATGTGCAGTAGTTTTTCAATATTTACAAAACACTGTTGAGAGTGGAAGTGGCAACCATCAGTAGTTGAGGAAATGTCTTGCACGTGAGATGGCCACAGAAGTGTGGTTCCTGACACTGGCTCAGAAAAGCCACACACAGTTCCTGAGTGAGCGAGAGAGTTCCTATAGTGGAGCACCAAAAAGCCTCCATCTTCTGTTTCTTCATATGTTGTCTCATCAAAGGACCTATACAGGAGTACTGACTGATGATGGGAATACTTCAGGTACAATAGGTCCCTGACTTCATCTGTCTCCTTTAAAGCAGTATCAGGCATTTTCCTGTATGAGCTGCAGACAGGAAAAACCTGGCTCTGGAGGAAATCCTACCACAACTTCATCAATATTCCGCTTCAGCATCTCCTGAATTGTTGCTGTTCTGATCTTACATAGTATATCACTATAGCAGGCATGTTAAGTTTTTTCATACTTTCCTCATCTGTCACTCAGCTCTGGCATTTCTGCTTTATTCATGTGGATCGTCACGTTTCAGACTTTCTGTGTGACATCCTAGCAATGTATTACCACTGCCTTGCCAATGTGTTAAATCATGATCATAGGAGAATACGCCATATCAATACAATTGCTATCCAACTTATGTTCTTTACTTCTTGGTCCACCGCCTTCAGGATAGTTTCTTTCATGCTTTCTCGGGCCTTTAAAGCAGATCTTGCATTTCCTTTGGCATAGTCTCTTTTGTCCCATGGTTAGCTCAGTCCTTACTGTACTAGTATTTGACCCTCTTTATTAGTCTGTTTCATCTTCCCCGATGGCACTAGTGGTAAAGAACCTCCTTGCCAAGGTAAGAGAAACAAGAGATGCAGGTTTGACCCCTGGGTTGGGAAGACCCCCTGGAGAAGGAAATGGCACCCCACTCCAGTNTTAAGCAGATCTTGCATTTCCTTTGGCATAGTCTCTTTTGTCCTATGGTTAGCTCAGTCCTTACTGTACTAGTATTTGACCCTCTTTATTAGTCTGTTTCATCTTCCCAGATGGCACTAGTGGTAAAGAACCTCCTTGCCAAGGTAAGAGACACAAGAGATGCAGGTTTGACCCCTGGGTTGGGAAGACCCCCTGGAGAAGGAAATGGCACCCCACTCCAGTATTCTTGTCTGGAAAATTCCATGGACAGAGGAGCCTGGCAGGCTACAGTCCATGGGGTCACAAAGAGTCAGACAGGACTTAAGTGACTTAGCACAAGCACCTTAGTCTGTTTACATGGAGGGAGATAAGGGTAGATCCTTGGGTTGCAGGGTGCACAGGTGGAAATACTGACTTTGAAAGCACCCAACTCATTTGAATCCTCTGCATGATCTCTAAGCAGAGCCTCCCTTAGAACAGAACTACAATCTTCAAACAAAGGAGTGTGACTTACCTCCGCTACTAACAGGGTTTGGGGGGAAATGGGACTTCAAGGTTCTCAACTTCATCTAATCAATTATCTTTATTCCAAATCTCAGCAGAATATGCCTTTATTATTAGAACTCTGATCTTAGGCTAGGAGATCTACTGGGCTGAAAATTCAATTTTCTTTGATGCTTCACTAGTTTTATGATTAAGTTTTGAACCTGGTCTTCTATTCTGTCTACTGTCTAGTGACAGGCAATTAAATACTTCTTAAATGCTGCCAAGTGTCACTCTGGTATTCAAATTTTGCCTTGGATTGATAATTAATCACCTGAACTTGTCATTATCTCTCTTCAGCTAAAACAAAATGGCTCAAAGTAAAGCCTTCTCAATTCATAGTTCTTATATCTACTATTTCCATTTTGCCACTAAGTTACATATATAATTACATGGTTAGTGTGTCCTCTTTTACTAGCACGGTGCCCAGATCAAGACTGGTGACAATTTTAATAGTTCAGATAGCAAAGACTTTATTTTCCAGTTGCCACCAGCATTGGAATCCTTAATGCTAGATAGCCTTTATAAACAAATTGACAGAATGATAGCCATTTCCTACTAGTATAGCACTCATTTCACCTTAATTCAATAGGCAACTGTAAATTTACTACTCAATGCCAGTTCTGTTCATACGTCTTAAGTCATTCAGTTCTCTGTAGTTTATCCTAATAGGTTTCTTAGGTGGGACCAATATTCCTTGAATTCTTACATATTAATAATAGCTTGTCTGTATCCTTTATAATAGAAAGTCACTTTTCTTAGATATATGGATGGAGGTTCATGACAGTGCAGGAGACAGGGATTAAGATCATCCCCATGGGAAAAAAAATGCAAAAAAAAAAAAAAAAATGACTGTCTCAGGAGGCCTTACAAATAGCTGTGAAAAGAAGAGAAGTGAAAAGGAAAGGAGAAAAGGAAAGATATAAACANCTTTCTTAGAAATAAAATCATTAGCTTACAACTGTTTTCTTGAATACATTAAATATTTTTCCCCATTTTCTTGTTGCTTAAGTATATAGCTCTTGAAATTCTTGTGATAATTTATGCTTACTTATACAAAACAAATATTAAATTTTCTTGATGGATAATTGATTTTTATTATAATTATTAAGAATCTAGTAATTTTATTTGCATATGTAATGTGGTATCAATAACTATGGAGCAAACAAGTTTAGATTTATGATATGCTATCTCAATTTTTAGTTTATAATATATTCTTAATTATTATTTAGGGACATTTATTTTATTACTTTGCTTTGATCTTGATAAGATCCCAAACTCTTATTTTTTAATTTAGACTTTCAATTTTTCATGTTTTCCTTTCTTCCTAATAATTTTATTTTTCTTCAAGCTTTTACTTTATTTAAAAATGTGACTCCTTTACAACTTCTATGTCTTTTGAGGTATCAGTGTTTATTCACTTTTGTATTCCTTCTAGTTCATCGCTATTTTCTAAGTAATAATAATTTTTGTTTCTCATTTTTCCTGAGTAGTAACACCTCTTTTCAAATTTTTCTTTTATGTTATGTTTTTTCATGTTTTGTATAATTTTTAAGTGTAATTTAGCTTAGCTTAAGGGTATATATTTATGGCATACTTTCATTGTAATATTGCTATTTGTATTTTTTTTCTTGTAGTAATTTTATACTGTATATTTTCACACAAATATTAGACTTCACTGCTTTCAAGATGAAAGAATACTTAAAGAAAACTTTGATCAGTTCACAGACTCTGCCTCTGTTGATTTCTACAGTGAACAAAAGTATGGCAGCTTATTCTCTGAGATATTCTGACTGTAGGCTGCTTCCTCACTTTGGTTTAAATCTTTTTTTTCTTTTTTGGTTTTGCTTTTCCTTTCATCCTCAGTTTTGATTCTATTCTCAGAAGTTTTCCTTCACTCTTAGGCCCTGTCCAAATAGAGTGCTAGTGGGTCAGTTTTTCAAGTTTATAGGGGTTTCGCTGTCCAGCAGTTAAATATTCCATTCTTAGAACGATTTGAAGCATCTCTTCGATTCTTCTGGGAGACATTGGTAAATGGGGTTAATGGAATAAATTGTGGATATATTACACATTTTAAAATGTATTTACATATAATGATAAATTTATTTCCAGATATTTTGTACCAGTCTAGACAAGTCTATCAGCATGGAATAGCAATTTCCGTGTCACCACACCCTTGCATGGACCGAATGTTGTTCTTTTCCTGTCTTGACAGTTTAATTAAAGGTCATTTTTCAGTGTCTTAATCTGCATCTCAAATTGAATCTCACTCTATTAAAGCACAAACAAGTGTGCTTATATGCTTAAGTTAAATGATGAGCATGAGTGGCTTGTTTTTAATCATAAAAATATAGTATGTTTGGTTTGAAAACTTGAGGGGAATTTTATTATAGGAACCCTTAGACATTAGATGGGAGAAGGCAATGGCACCCCACTCCAGTGTTCTTGCCTGGAGAATCCCATGGACGGAGGAGCCTGGTAGGCTGCAGTCCGTGGGGTCACTAAGAGTTGGACAGGACTGAGNAAAAATGTAGTATGTTTGGTTTGAAAACTTGAGGGGAATTTTATTATAGGAACCCTTAGACATTAGATGGGAGAAGGCAATGGCACCCCACTCCAGTGGGCTTGCCTGGAGAATCCCATGGACGGAGGAGCCTGGTAGGCTGCAGTCCGTGGGGTCACTAAGAGTTGGACAGGACTGAGCGACTTCACTTTCACTTTTCTGCATTGGAGAAGGAAATGGCAAGCCACTCCAGTATTCTTGCCTGGAGAATTCCAGGGACGGGGGAGCCTGGTGGGCTGCCATGTATGGGGTCGTGCAGAGTCGGACACGACTGAAGAGACTTAGCAGCAGCAGCAGTAGCATTAGATGAAAGGTCATAGCCCAGGTTGGCTGTGACTGGTTTTCTCTCTTTATTCAGATAGGAGAAAGGAGTTCTTTCAGGCTATGGTCTTTGCACTCTACTTTTTGGCTCTCCTACTGGTCCCTTCTCTTCCTGATGATGCTCCTTAATTCTTCATATAGTTTCAAGAGAAACTTTGCCTTTTATGCCACATAATCATTTTTTTGTGTGTGTTAACCTCTGTTCCTCTATCATTTCACTCCACCCCCAGTATACAAATGTGCATGTGCACACACACACACACACACACACATAGATATCTTTTCTCATAGGAAATTTGATTTACATTTCTACTTTGAACCGCACAATCCTAGCACAGAAGCTGAAGTTTCATGTTACAGGTTAGAAGAAAGAAAATACAATGATTTTTCTGAAGTAATAAAAATAGGAGTTTTGAATATAGAGTTTGTGCTAATTGCTACTAGCAAACCAACAGGAAGAAAATTAGAAATTTCCTTTTAAGCTTTTTAATTAGAAATTAGAAGGAAATTAGAATATACTCAGAAAATTATTTTCCTGACATTGTGCTTGTCATTTTTCATGCTATGCTGTTATCTGTCTTTATCAATAATTCAATGAAATAGAAGTCATTATCCCCAATTTGTGCTCACTCACTCAGTCATGTCTGACTCTGTGATGCCATGGAGTGTAGCTTGTCAGGCTCTTCTGTCCATGAGATTTCCCAGGCAAGAATACTGGAGTGAGTCACCATTTCCTTCTCCAGGGAATCCTCTGGACACAGGGATCCAATTCATGTCTCCTACACTAGCAGGTGGATTCTTTTACCACTGAACCACCTAGGAAGCCCATCACCAGTTTACCGGAAAGGAAACAGAGTGGATTCATGTGAAATTCCCAAAGAAACAAGTATCAAATCACTCTTACACATTTTGAATTACAATCTTAGACCTGAGTCTTCACAGTCTATGATTTTTTCTCATACTATCAAACTACAAAGAACATTTTTCTATGAGATCTTTATTAATGATGTTATTTGGGTCATGGTAAGACAGTGTCTCTGTTTTAGCTTACTGTGTTTTGTATTGGATTATCTAAAAATTTAGTTCAGATTTTTCCATAACATCTTACAGAAAACTTGAATGAAGCTTTTTGGCCAATCCAATAGTAGAAAACAAACTCAATCTCTATTTCCTCCCATGGGCATACTTCTCTAATCATCTTATATGAAAAAGGAGTTTTCATATAGGATGGAGATAATTGAGATAATTGAGTTATTAGCTCATGGTGATAATTGAGACAGTCCACAAGTAAGAGGATTTATAAACCCAAGTCTTGTGTTTCACACTTAAAATTTACAAGGATTTTAGGGTCTGTGGACTTAAAATATTATTAAAATTACTCACCTTATTAAAATGCATGTTAAACTGCATATTAAAAAGTAGAATGATTCATAAGTATAATAATGACTTGATATTTTTAAAATCTGATATAAACAGGTCATATCTTGCTTTAATTTAAATCTGTCCTGTTCTCAAGTCCATGAGTATTGGTTGTGAAGAGCAAGGAGGAGTAATTGAGTAGGTGTGTGTTGGGATGGGGTTTGTGCTTCTTTTGCAAACTTGGTTTCTCTTCCAGAAGTCTGGTTAACTTTTATGCTCTGTCTACTTCTAAACTAGGCCTAGAGAGTTTAACATGACATTTTGATGAGACATTGCATAAAATTTGCTAAATTTACCATTAGTTGAAGACGCTCCTCTTTCTTAACAAACTCCTCCATTCTGCAACACAAAAGCCTCGCTTAAGTTTAATAATTTAATTAATTTCAGTGTATAGTAATAAGGGAAAGAAGGTTTTTTCATATTATCATGATGAATGCTTATAGGTTTATGTTATTTTAATTGTTAAAGCTAAGTTTTATTGAGTTTACTCAATAAAAAATACTTAATAAAAGAAATTACCCAGTTTGAGACTACTAGTTTGAAATTATGACAATAAGGAAAGAAGAAAACCAAAATGCCCACTAGCTTTATTCTTTCCCCACATTTTGCTTACATGGGTTGGATTATGGAATTCATCATTTGTTTCTTTTTGAAATTAATTTTAGCAGAATTAAAATGATCATTTTTATGAATAGATTATTGTATTTAAGACCACTAACATTTTTTTCCCTGCATTGCAACTAGTATCATAACATTGTTCATTCAATATTCTAATGAAAAGAGCACTTAAGTCATCCCTGTTACGTATTGGTCATTTAACCAAAAAATAATACAGCAAATTTAAAATTCTGAATTAGTGTAATTTAGTATTGCCTCTCCAAGTAATTATATTTATCTTCTTAAATCTATACAGATGAGGAAATCAGACTGACTAGAAATTATCCTTTATTCTAATGTCCCTGAAATCAGCCAAGCATTCCTGACTTGGATTTTAATAGTTTAGATACTCAGCCAAAGTTATTTAAATATTTTGAAACTCACTTTTTTGACAGAAAATTTTGCTTTGACTTACTCCAGCTTTTGTCTTCTATACCAAATCCTCCTGATTTGTCCTTCATTAGAAGACATGGGTTTATTTTCGATGGATATTTTGATTGTTAAATTATACACTTGTCATATCAAATATTTTAAAATTATGTAATATCATAATATTATTACTATAATAGTTCATATAAAATTACATAAAATTCCAACATATTTATAATTCAAATAAAATAATTACATAAATGTTTTATATACTGCTATATCATATATACATGTATATGTGTTATGTGCATTTATGTTTAGTATTCAAATGAAAAGATAAGGCTAACATATATTATTTGATATTAAAATCCTTGACATNATCAAATATTTTAAAATTATGTAATATCATAATATTATTACTATAATAGTTCATATAAAATTACATAAAATTCCAACATATTTATAATTCAAATAAAATAATTACATAAATGTTTTATATACTGCTATATCATATATACATGTATATGTGTTATGTGCATTTATGTTTAGTATTCAAATGAAAAGATAAGGCTAACATATATTATTTGATATTAAAATCCTTGACATAAGAGGAAGAAATTAAAGACTTTGAGGAACAAATTTCATAATCTGCTTTTCAGATGAAGAAACTGAAGCTCATAGAAACTGAAATATATAAACAAGATCATCTAGCCAGTTGGAATAAGAACCTCACTTATAGACACAAATTAGTTTGATTTTAAAAACTTATGCTTTACCAAACCAAGTCATATAATAACATAATGGGTTGAATTAAGAAAAAATTATAGAGTGCTGTGTATAATACATTGCTCATTCTGCATTAGAGTTTTATTTAAAATAAAACAGGCAGTAATTCTGTTTTCATCTAATCATAAAATTCTCTGATCAGAAGATTTGGAGTGTGAATTAGCTAGTACTAAGTGAAGAACAGAAAAGAATATCGAAGCAAGATCTTTTTTGCCACCTCCTAGAATAATGAAAAACAAACAAACAAACAATGGAACCTAATTAAACTTTAAAGCTTTTGTGCAACAAAGGAAACCATAAATAAAACAAAAAGAACTCAGAGAATGAGAGAAAGTATTTGCAAAGGAAGCAACCAAAAAGATTGCTCCAAAATATACAAACACCTCATGCAGCTCAATAACAATAACAAATAAAACCCAGTTGAAAAATAGGCAGAGAACTAAATAGGCATTTCGCCAAAGAAGACATACAGATGGCCAACAGCCACATGAAAGATGCTCAACATCAGTAGATAAATTAAAATCAAAACTACAATGAGGTATTACCTCACATCAGTCAGAATAACCATCGTCAAGAAAATCTATTAAAAAAAATAAGTGCTGGAGAGAGTGTGGAGAATAAGGAACNTAATAATTTAATTAATTTCAGTGTATAGTAATAAGGGAAAGAAGGTTTTTTCATATTATCATGATGAATGCTTATAGGTTTATGTTATTTTAATTGTTAAAGCTAAGTTTTATTGAGTTTACTCAATAAAAAATACTTAATAAAAGAAATTACCCAGTTTGAGACTACTAGTTTGAAATTATGACAATAAGGAAAGAAGAAAACCAAAATGCCCACTAGCTTTATTCTTTCCCCACATTTTGCTTACATGGGTTGGATTATGGAATTCATCATTTGTTTCTTTTTGAAATTAATTTTAGCAGAATTAAAATGATCATTTTTATGAATAGATTATTGTATTTAAGACCACTAACATTTTTTTCCCTGCATTGCAACTAGTATCATAACATTGTTCATTCAATATTCTAATGAAAAGAGCACTTAAGTCATCCCTGTTACGTATTGGTCATTTAACCAAAAAATAATACAGCAAATTTAAAATTCTGAATTAGTGTAATTTAGTATTGCCTCTCCAAGTAATTATATTTATCTTCTTAAATCTATACAGATGAGGAAATCAGACTGACTAGAAATTATCCTTTATTCTAATGTCCCTGAAATCAGCCAAGCATTCCTGACTTGGATTTTAATAGTTTAGATACTCAGCCAAAGTTATTTAAATATTTTGAAACTCACTTTTTTGACAGAAAATTTTGCTTTGACTTACTCCAGCTTTTGTCTTCTATACCAAATCCTCCTGATTTGTCCTTCATTAGAAGACATGGGTTTATTTTCGATGGATATTTTGATTGTTAAATTATACACTTGTCATATCAAATATTTTAAAATTATGTAATATCATAATATTATTACTATAATAGTTCATATAAAATTACATAAAATTCCAACATATTTATAATTCAAATAAAATAATTACATAAATGTTTTATATACTGCTATATCATATATACATGTATATGTGTTATGTGCATTTATGTTTAGTATTCAAATGAAAAGATAAGGCTAACATATATTATTTGATATTAAAATCCTTGACATAAGAGGAAGAAATTAAAGACTTTGAGGAACAAATTTCATAATCTGCTTTTCAGATGAAGAAACTGAAGCTCATAGAAACTGAAATATATAAACAAGATCATCTAGCCAGTTGGAATAAGAACCTCACTTATAGACACAAATTAGTTTGATTTTAAAAACTTATGCTTTACCAAACCAAGTCATATAATAACATAATGGGTTGAATTAAGAAAAAATTATAGAGTGCTGTGTATAATACATTGCTCATTCTGCATTAGAGTTTTATTTAAAATAAAACAGGCAGTAATTCTGTTTTCATCTAATCATAAAATTCTCTGATCAGAAGATTTGGAGTGTGAATTAGCTAGTACTAAGTGAAGAACAGAAAAGAATATCGAAGCAAGATCTTTTTTGCCACCTCCTAGAATAATGAAAAACAAACAAACAAACAATGGAACCTAATTAAACTTTAAAGCTTTTGTGCAACAAAGGAAACCATAAATAAAACAAAAAGAACTCAGAGAATGAGAGAAAGTATTTGCAAAGGAAGCAACCAAAAAGATTGCTCCAAAATATACAAACACCTCATGCAGCTCAATAACAATAACAAATAAAACCCAGTTGAAAAATAGGCAGAGAACTAAATAGGCATTTCGCCAAAGAAGACATACAGATGGCCAACAGCCACATGAAAGATGCTCAACATCAGTAGATAAATTAAAATCAAAACTACAATGAGGTATTACCTCACATCAGTCAGAATAACCATCGTCAAGAAAATCTATTAAAAAAAATAAGTGCTGGAGAGAGTGTGGAGAATAAGGAACACATCTAAATTGTTAGTGGAAATGTAAATTGGCACAGCCACTTAGGAGAACAATATGGAAGCACCTTAAAAAATTAAAAATAGAGTTACCATATGATCCAATAATCTCATTCCTGGGTATATACCTTCAGAAAATTGCAAGTTAAAAAGCTACATAGACCTCAGTGTTCATTGCAGCACTATTTACAATAGCCAGGACATGGAAGCAATCTAAATGTCCACTGACAGAGGATTAGATAAAGAAGATGTGAGAGATACATACACACACACACGATGAAATATTACTTAGCCATAAATAATTCCATTTGCAGTACATGGATGAACCTAGAGATTGTCATACTGAGTGAAACTGTCAGACAGAGAAAGACAAATATCATATGATATTGCTTAGATGTGGAATCTAAAAAAAAAAATGGTACAAATTAACTTATTTACAAAACAGAAATAGTGTCACAGGTGCAGAAAATAACCTTGTGATTACCAAGGGTGAAAGAGGGGAGAAGGATAAATTGGGAAATAGAGATTAACATATGCACACCATTATATATAAAATAGATAACTAATAAAGACCTACTGTGTGGCAAGGGTTCATTTTGTTACAACGAATGTGCAACATTGTTGGTAAAAGACAAAACATCAGTAAAATGTAAAAATATCTTTAAATAAAAAAAAATAATTTGAAGAGTGACAAAATATATAGAGATAAAAATTAGAAATAATTTACTGGGATAACATCAGCACAAGTCTGCACTAATGTCAATCAATCATTCCCAGTTTCTTTGGGGTTGAAGCCTCTTTGTTAAGAAGAAGTAGAATTGTGACCTTCATGTCAGTCTAGATAAACTGCTTTTATCATCACATTTCTGTGGCTCTAAATTTTATTCTCCCTTTTCACTGTCTCATGCTTCCATCCTATTGCTAATAGTAGAGACTTCTGCTCATGCAGAGGTTGCTAGTTTTCTTTGATGCAGAAAATATCTGCTCTGTTTCCAAAAGGGATCAACAACTCTATTTCTTTTGTCTTGTTTTGGTTTCTAATTTTAAGTTCATGAACCCTTGCTATATCATACATCTTCAGGAAGCGAAGCTTTCTTGTACAATTTATTTGAAAGGTGGATGTACAGTGTTGGGCTGAAAGATTGATTTTGACTATTTATAAAAGGTATATTGTGAAACATTCTGTTTGTTATATTGAACGTTTCCCATGAAGTTCTGCTCTGCTATTCTTTGAATACTCTTCCTTCACTGATTGTCCACCACAGATATTTGCTAGATACTCAACCCTGAGATGAAATTTATTTTAGCCCTCTAGGATTTTGCTGTTTCACTTCTTGATAGCAAGTTACACCAAAGTTTGGGTTACCTTAACTTTTAAGTGTCTACCAAAATTCTAGAGATAAAATCATGATGAAATGATTTAGTGGAAATTCTTTTTTGTTTGGATGATAAATACTTGACATTGAGTAGACCAGGTTAAGAATACTTGGCTGATTTCAGGTGACGTTTGCACATTAGGGAAAAGGATAATTTCTCTCTCTTTTTCTGTCTCTTTCTTTCTCTTTCTTTTTTTCTGCAAATATTTTCCCATGTGTTCTAATGTGGTAGTTGAGAAGGCCAATGCTAGTCTGTTTTCTTTTCTGATTGAAAACCAGTTTTTCCTATATGGGAGCTTGTAAGGTATGCTTTTAATTTGGGAGCTGTGGAAGTGTTACCAGGATCTATTTAGTTCAAATCTGAGTGTGTGACTTTTTCATTAGCCTTATATAAAATTGTATATCCACTTCCATTAAGAAAACTAGCATTCCTATTCATGCAAAATGTCTTTATCATTTCTTTAATTTGCTATCTCATCATCTTTTACTACTTTTCTTCCTGAAAACTATTACTTGAATATTAGGGTTTATGCATCTGTCCTTGATATAAGTTGTGGGAATTTCAAAACTTTTAAAATTTGTTGTGAAATTTCCTAGGATATGCCTTTCAGTTTTATTTTCCAGTTTATTCTATTACATTTTTATATGTAGAAATTATTTTTTGTCCCATGCAATGTTTTATGCTTCTTTCCATGGGAGCTCTTAATATCACATATCATTTTTTTCTGGTGCCTCACTAATATCTAACAACTATAATATTTAGTTTTATTTTCCTCCATCATATACACAANTGCCTTTCAGTTTTATTTTCCAGTTTATTCTATTACATTTTTATATGTAGAAATTATTTTTTGTCCCATGCAATGTTTTATGCTTCTTTCCATGGGAGCTCTTAATATCACATATCATTTTTTTCTGGTGCCTCACTAATATCTAACAACTATAATATTTAGTTTTATTTTCCTCCATCATATACACAAGTCCTTGCAAATGGATACGCCAGCCATATCCGTTTGCAAGTCGCTTCAGTGATTTCCGACTCTTTGTGACCCTATATACTGAGCCTGCCAGGCTTCTCTGTCCCATGGCTTCTCTGAGCAAGAGTACTGGAGTGGGTTGCCAGTGCCCTCGTCCAGGGAATCTTCCCGATCCAAGGATCACATCCAGGTCTCCTGCGGCTCCCACATTATAGGTGGAGTCTTTACTGCTGAGTCACTGGGGAAGCNCCTATATACTGAGCCTGCCAGGCTTCTCTGTCCCATGGCTTCTCTGAGCAAGAGTACTGGAGTGGGTTGCCAGTGCCCTCGTCCAGGGAATCTTCCCGATCCAAGGATCACATCCAGGTCTCCTGCGGCTCCCACATTATAGGTGGAGTCTTTACTGCTGAGTCACTGGGGAAGCCCTGCAAAAGGCTATACTTAGGTTTTATATTCATCTTTATTGTTTCCTACTAGGTATGCTGTCAAGTATCACATGTGGAGGCCACTGGCAGAAAATGATAGTTCAGTTGCAGAACCAGAACTTCACCAATGGTTCTCTGGTGACATGCGGACAGTGGGTGGCTTCTCTGCTTCCAGGCTTTTTCATGTGTAAATGAGGGTGGTGTGATCCTGTAAGACATAAGGATGCAATTAAATTCACCTGGATAGGTCCTCTCCAGGGTTTCCATCATCAGCTCCATCAGGCAGAGTCCTATAGCCAAGTACCTACCAATGTGGCAAGTTCAAACTTTCACTTCATACCATCAAAGCAATGCTCTGACACCTGTGACAACTGAATATTCTTTGGATTTTTCTCCAAATTTTATGGGAAACTTGGGAATCTATGATTTTCTTAGGCATTCCAAATAATTTTCCTCTGGGTGCTTTCATGTTCTGTGATGCACTAAGGTCCACCTCCTTCTGATTTATTTTACTTTCCAGTACTTTCAGATTTAGAAGACAGGGGAGTTAAAAATGTAAATTTCTAATACTTTCTCCTGTAAATAAGCTTTTGGGGATCTCATTTCCTTTACATGCTATAAAACCACTTCACAACCTGTATATGAGAAACTACTAAAAAATGGCTTATTGTGTGAAAGGAGGCCTTCTTGAAACAATGATCATGATGAGAGTGACAGTAAAGACACCTATTGTCAAGGAGTCCAAAAAAAGATACACACACACACAAAAAAAA
>SJYA01001297.1:66213-126193 GCA_006410615.1 Neotragus moschatus | reverse complement strand
TCTGCCTTTTCTAAAACCAGCTTGAACATTTCAAAGTTCACGGTTCACATATTGCTGAAGCCTAGCTTGGAGAATTTTGAGCATTACTTTACTAGTGTGTGAGATGAGTGCAATTGTGCAGTAGCTTGAACATTCTTTGGCATTGCCTTTCTTTGGGATTGAAATGAAAACTGGCCTTTTCCAGTCTTGTGGCTACTGCCGAGTTTTCCAAATTTGCTGGCATATTGAGTGCAGCACATTCACAGCATCATCTTTTAGGACTTGAAACAGCTCAACTGGAATTCCATCACCTTCATTAGCTTTGTTCGTAGTGATGCTTCCTAAGGCGCATCTGACATCACATTCCAGGATGTCTGGCTCTAGGTAAGCGATCACACACCATCGTGATTATCTGGGTCATGAAGATCTTTTTTGTATAGTCCTTCTGTGTGTTCTTGCCACCTCTTCTTAATATCTTCAGCTTCTGTTAAGTCTGTACCACTTCTGTCCTTTATTGTGCCCATCTTTGTATGAAATGTTCCCTTGTTATCTCTAATTTTCTTGAAGAGCTCTCTAGTCTTTCCCAGGCTATTGCTTTCCTCTATTTCTTTGCACCAATCACTGAGGAAGGTTTTCTCATCTCTCCTTGCTATTCTTTGGAACTCTGCATTCAATTGGGTATATCTTTCCTTATCTCCTTTGCCTTTTGCTTCCCTTCTTTTCTTAGCTATTTGTAAGTCCTCCTCAGAAAAACATTTTGCTTTTTTGCTTTTGTTTTCTTGGGGATGGTCTTGATTACTGCCTCCTTTACAATGGCATGAACCTCTGTCCATAGTTTTTCAGGCACTCTGTCTATTAGATACAATCCCTTGGATCTATTTGCCAGTTCCGCTGAGTAATCATAAGGGATTTGATTTAGGTCATATCTGAATGGTCTAGTGGTTTTCCCTACTTTCTTCAATTTAAGTCTGAATTTGGCAATAAGGAATTCATGATCTGAGCCACAATTAGCTCCCGGTCTTGTTTTTGCTGACTGTATAGAGCTTCTCCATCTTTGGCTGCAAATAATACAGTCAATCAGATTTAAATATTGACTATCTGGTGATGTCCATGTATAAAGTCTTCTCTTGTTTTGTTGGAAGAGGGTGTTTGCTATGACCAGTGTATTCTCTTAGCAAAACTCTATTAGTCTTGGCAAAATTCCTTTGCCCTGCTTCATTCTGTACTCCAAGGCCAAACTTGCCTGTTACTCCAGGTATCTCTTGACTTCCTACTTTACATTCCAGTCCCCTATGATGAAAAGGACATCTTTTTTGATGTTAGTTCTAAAATGTCTTATAGGTCCTCATAGAATCATTCAACTTTAGCTTTTTCAGCATTACTGGTTGGGGCATAGACTTGGATTACTGTGATATTGAATGGTTTGCCTTAGAAACAAACACAGATCCTTCTATCATTTTTGAGATTACATCCAAATACTGCATTTTGGACTCTTTTGCTGACTATTAGGGCTACTCCATTTCTTCTGACGGATTCTTGCCCACAGAAATAAATATAATGGTCATCTGAATTAAATTTGCTCATTCTAGTCCATTTATTTCACTGATTCCTAAAATGTCAGTGTTCACTTTTGCCATCTCCTATTTGACCACATCCAATTTACTTTGAAAGAAATTGGAAGGAAGGAAATTGGAAAGAAGGAAAATTCTAGATAATATGAAAATTATGTATTTAGCTATGTGATTAAATTAAATATATAAGTTCAAAATTAGCCATCCTTTTAAATTATTGATTTACTTGTAATATTGAACATTAGTAATTTAGCAATTTAACTTAATGTATACATTTCAAAATATCTGAATTCTAAGCCCTTAGTGACTGGCTGCTCAGAAAATATTCAGAGACTGAAAGAAAATGTGTAAGTAGTTACCTCTTAGAAAAGGCTAATCAGATTAGCATTCTGATCAACATGCTTGCAATAGGGTACCCATAGCATTTTTATGACTGGATCATAATCATATTGTACTTACTAAGAGTCCACATTACATATTAGGTAAGTTGGGCACTGTCTTTGGCTGCTAGTTTAGAGTCCGGAAATAGCAGTGACCTACTAAAGTCGAAGAAGTCTGGAGCTAGGCAGTTCAGCGCTGAAAGGACAGTTTCATGGAATAAACTGCCACTTATGCTCATTCAGTCTCTCTGCTTCAGCTTCAGTATAGCATAAGATGCCCATGCTCAAGCTCCGCCCCCTGTTCAAGATGGTGTCAATAACCCATGTCTCGGTTACCGAACAGAATTTCCCAGAAGTCCCACCCAAGAACTTCTGCTTGTTTCTCTACAAATGAGATGAGAAAGTGTACCTATCTACATGGCAGCAATGGAGATGCAGACATAGAGAACAGAGTTTTGGACACAGTAGAGGAGCTAAAACGTGAGATGATTTGACAGAGTGGCACTGAAACGTGTGTGCGTGAGTGCATGCTAAGTCCCTTCGGTCAGGTCCACCTCTTTGTCACCCAAAGGACTGCATACCAGGCTCCTCTGTCCCTAGGATTGCCCAGGCAAGAATACTGGAGTAGGTTGCCATGCCCTCCTCCAAGGGATCTTTCCAATCCAGGGATTGAACCTACGTCTCTTATGTCTTCTGCATTGGCAGGCGGGTTCTTCACCACTAGCACCACCTGGGAAGTCTAGCACTGAAACATATACATTACTATATGTAAATTAGATAGCCAATGGGAATTTGCTATATGACACAGGGAACCCGAAGCCAGTGCTCCGTGCCAAACTATAGGGGTGGGATGGGGAGGGAGGTGGGAAAGAAGTTTAAGAGGGAGCAGACATATACTTACTCCTTGGAAGGAAAGTTATGACCAACCTAGGCAGCATGTCAAAAAGCAGAGACATTACTTTGTCAACAAAAGTCCGTCTAGTCAAGGCTATGGTTTTTCCAATAGTCATGTATGGATGTGAGAGTTGGACTATAAAGAAAGCTGAGCACCAAAGAATTGATGCTTTTGAACTGTGGTGTTGGAGAAGATTCTTGAGAGGCCCTTGAACTGCAAGGAGATCCAACCAGTTCATGTTAAAGGAAATCAGTCCTGGTGTTCATTGGAAGGACTGATGTTGAAGCTGAAACTCCAATATTTTGGCCACCTGATGCGAAGAGCTGCCTCATTTGAAAAGACCATGATGTTGGGAAAGATTGAAGGCAGGAGGAGAAGGGGATGACAGAGGATGAGATGGTTAGATGGCATCACCTAGTCAATGGACATGGGTTTTGGTAAACTCTGGGAGTTGGTGATGGACAGGAAGGCCTGACATGCTGCAATTCATGAGGTTGCAAAGAGCTGGACGTGACTGAGCAACTAAACTGAACTAAACTGAGACATATATATATCTATGGCTGATTCATGTTGATATATGGAAGATATTGTAAAGCAATTATCCTCCAATTAAAATAAAATTTTAAAAATGAAAATGTACTTTTTTTTTTAAGCTGGGCACATCAACCAAGTTTTCTCTTACCAAAGAAAAAGGTAGAATGGATATATGTAGAAAATCATCAGATACTATCTAATAAGTTAAATATCCCTAAGGCCAAATACTTTAATTTTCTGCCTTTTTTTTTCTTTTTTCAGCATCATTATACCTTCTCTGTTCAGAGAACAAATAGATACTATTACAGAACAATCAAAGTGCATAATTCAGTCTAAACTGGAGAATCGGCATAAAGTGTCTGGCTCTTTGTGTCCCCATGGACTGTAGCCCACCAGGCTCCTCTGTTCATGGGATTTTCCAAGCAAGAATACTGGAGTGGCTTGCCATTCCCTTCTCCAGAGATCTTCCCAACTCAGGGATTGAACTCGGGCCTCCTGCATTGCACGTGGATTCTTTACCATCTGAGCCACCAGGGAATCCCCAGTGACATATTTAAATAAGCCCAAATATATTTCAATGAACTCTGAAAAGAATTTAGCTTTATGTGGAATCATTAACAACAATACTCAGAAAATGTCAAAGTGAATTTGTATTGATAGATGAAAAATATTACATTTAAAACACCTTCATAAAGATCTTCACACTAGCAGTTGTGAATTTTATGTCCTTGGTTGGGCTTCCCTCATAGCTCAGTTGGTAAAGAATCCACCTGCAATGCAAGAGATCCTGGTTCGATTCCTGAGTCAGGAGGATACCCTGGAGAAGGAACAGGCTACCCACTCCAGTACTCTTGGACTTCCCTTGTGGCTCAGCTGGTAAAGAATCCACCTGNAATTATCCTCCAATTAAAATAAAATTTTAAAAATGAAAATGTACTTTTTTTTTTAAGCTGGGCACATCAACCAAGTTTTCTCTTACCAAAGAAAAAGGTAGAATGGATATATGTAGAAAATCATCAGATACTATCTAATAAGTTAAATATCCCTAAGGCCAAATACTTTAATTTTCTGCCTTTTTTTTTCTTTTTTCAGCATCATTATACCTTCTCTGTTCAGAGAACAAATAGATACTATTACAGAACAATCAAAGTGCATAATTCAGTCTAAACTGGAGAATCGGCATAAAGTGTCTGGCTCTTTGTGTCCCCATGGACTGTAGCCCACCAGGCTCCTCTGTTCATGGGATTTTCCAAGCAAGAATACTGGAGTGGCTTGCCATTCCCTTCTCCAGAGATCTTCCCAACTCAGGGATTGAACTCGGGCCTCCTGCATTGCACGTGGATTCTTTACCATCTGAGCCACCAGGGAATCCCCAGTGACATATTTAAATAAGCCCAAATATATTTCAATGAACTCTGAAAAGAATTTAGCTTTATGTGGAATCATTAACAACAATACTCAGAAAATGTCAAAGTGAATTTGTATTGATAGATGAAAAATATTACATTTAAAACACCTTCATAAAGATCTTCACACTAGCAGTTGTGAATTTTATGTCCTTGGTTGGGCTTCCCTCATAGCTCAGTTGGTAAAGAATCCACCTGCAGTGCAGGAGACCTGGGTTTGATCCCTGGGTTGGTAAGATCCCCTGGAGAAGGGAAATGCTGCCCAATCCAGTATTCTGGCCTGGAGAATTCCATGGACTGTATAGTCCATGTGGTTGCAAAGAGGCACGACTGAATGATTTTCACTTTCACTTACAAATGTCCTTGGCTGGAATAGCTATTGTTGACTCATGATACAAATATTTACTGAATTTTCTACTTGACTCTGAATCCATGANAAGGGAAATGCTTCCAATCCAGTATTCTGGCCTGGAGAATTCCATGGACTGTATAGTCCATGTGGTTGCAAAGAGGCACGACTGAATGATTTTCACTTTCACTTACAAATGTCCTTGGCTGGAATAGCTATTGTTGACTCATGATACAAATATTTACTGAATTTTCTACTTGACTCTGAATCCATGACTTCTATCTTCACACAACCATAGGGTATTAGAATTTCTGCTCTATTTTGTAAGTAAATGTTGACTTTGACTATTAAAAAAGTTCTGTTTATATTTAAGCCACTTTATAAAAAGAGAAAAATTGTCAGTTCAGTTCAGCTCAGTCGCTCAGTTGTGTCCGACGCTTTGCGACCCCATGAATCACAACATGCCAGGCCTCCCTTGTCCATCACCAACTCCTGGAGTTCACTCAGACTCACGCCCATCGAGTCAGTGATGCCATCCAGCCATCTCATCCTCGGTCGTCCCCTTCTCCTCCTGCCCCCAATCCCTTCCAGCATCAGAGTCTTTTCCAATGAGTCAACTCTTCACATGAGGTGGCCAAAGTACTGGAGTTTCAGCTTCAGCATCATTCCTTCCAAAGAAATCCCAGGGCTGATCTCCTTAAGAATGGACTGGTTGGATCTCCTTGCAGTCCAAGGGACTCTCAAGAGTCTTCTCCAACACCACAGTTCAAAAACATCAATTCTTCAGTGTTCAGCCTTCTTCACAGTCCAGCTCTCACATCCATACACGACTACTGGAAAAACCATAGCCTTGACTATGTCAAGAATCTATTAAGTGCTTGTTGGAGGAAAAGACTTACAAAAATGATCTAGCTGATCAGATATAAATATTTTATTGAGATATGGCATTCCGGTTAGATGCAATGTTGTTATGATTTTAAGTACAGTGTTTAGAGATTCAGAATAAGCTGATATTTTGTGCCTGAGAAGCATTCATTTTTTTTTTTTTGGAAGGTAATTGCTTTACAATGTTGTGTTAGCTTCTTCTGTACAACAAAGTGAATCAATTATTTGTGTACATATATCTTTTTCCTCTTGAGCCTCTCTCCCACAGCCTCTAGGTCATCAGAGAACACTGAGCTGAGCTTCCTGTTCTATACACCAGCTTCCTGTTAGCTATCTATTTTACACATGGTAGTGTATATACATGGCAATGCTACTCCTTCCATTCATCCCATCTGCTCCTTTGTATTCAATATGAGCATGAAATTACAGTGAAATTTTATAGTGTTTAAATCAGTCCATTCTTTCCAGAAATATTTCTAAGCTGCAAATTTTATAGGTTATAATACATAGATGATAAGCTACAATTACTAAATATAATTTTAGATGCACAGCAAAAGTCTACATTGAAGTATGAAGAGCCCGCCAGGCTCCTCTGTCCATGGGATTCTCCAGGCCACAATACTGGAGTGGTTAGCCATTCTCTTCTCCAGGGGATCCTCCCAAACCAGGGACTGAACCCAGGTATCCTGCATTGCAAGCAGATTCTTTATCATGTGAGCCACCAGGAGAGCCTTATGTTTTCCAAGTTTGGGTATAAGTTCAACTTAAATTTGCTCAAGTTACATACATATGCTTGCTGTAATTTCCAGATAAGGAGGAAACTTCCTTTATACCTGTGAAGAGCTTACAAATCAAATACACCCACATAATCTGTACATAAACTGTCTTTATTTAAACAGGGTTTCAGTTACATTCTGGCATGCAGATTGTATCTTAGGCAAGTTTATTTCTATGAGATAGAGTGCAATTTCAATAACTATTAAAATTGAAGTAATTTGTTTCACTTGTACATAATATGCATATTCAGCTCAGTTCAGTTGCTTAATTGTGTCCAACTCTTTGCGACCCCATGGACTGCAGCATGTCAGACCTCCCTGTCCATCACCAACTCCTGGAGTTTACTCAAACTCATGTCCATTGAGTTGGTGATGCCATCCAACCATCTCATCCTCTGTCATCCCCTTCTCCTCCCACCCTCAGTCTTTCTCAGCATCAGGACCATTTCCAAGGAGTCAGTTCTTTGCATCAGGTGGCCAAAGTATTGGAGTTTCAGCTTCAACATCAGTCCTTCCAATGAATACCCAGGACTGATTTCCTTTCAGATGGACTGGTTGGATCTCCTTGAAGTCCAAGGGCCTCTCAAGAGTCTTCTCCAACACCACATTTCAAAAGCATCAGTTCTTTGACACTCAGCTTTCTCTTTAGTCAACTCTCACATCCATAGATGACCACTGGAAAAACCATAGCTTTGACTAGATGCACCTTTGTTGGCAGCGTAATGTCTCTGCTTTGAATATGCTGTCTAGGTTGGTCATAGCTTTTCTTCCAAGAAGCAAGCATCTTTTAATTTCATGGCTGCAGTCACCATTTGCNGACCATTTCCAAGGAGTCAGTTCTTTGCATCAGGTGGCCAAAGTATTGGAGTTTCAGCTTCAACATCAGTCCTTCCAATGAATACCCAGGACTGATTTCCTTTCAGATGGACTGGTTGGATCTCCTTGAAGTCCAAGGGCCTCTCAAGAGTCTTCTCCAACACCACATTTCAAAAGCATCAGTTCTTTGACACAGCTTTCTCTTTAGTCAACTCTCACATCCATAGATGACCACTGGAAAAACCATAGCTTTGACTAGATGCACCTTTGTTGGCAGCGTAATGTCTCTGCTTTGAATATGCTGTCTAGGTTGGTCATAGCTTTTCTTCCAAGAAGCAAGCATCTTTTAATTTCATGGCTGCAGTCACCATTTGCAGTGATTTTGGAGCCCCCCCAAATAAAGTCTGTCACTGTTTCCATTGTTTTCCCATCTATTTGCCATGAAGTGATGGGACCAGATGCCATGATCTCAGTTTTCTGAATGTTGAGCTTTAAGCCAGCTTTTTCACTCTCTTCTTTCACTTTCATAATATGCATATTACATAATAGTAAATAAATTGCAAGGATTAGGATTGTATAGCAATACTATTACTGCATTGCTATAAGGTGCTTAATGATATATTCTAAAAACATAAAAATTTTAATTATTGAAAAGAATAGAAATTCATACTTAATTTCAAATGAAAACAACAATTCAAATGAGAATAAGAAAGTGACAATCATTGGAATCTCTCTAACCTAAAGAATAACAAGGGATCACATTTTGGTACATATCCTTCCAGACTTTTCAGATAAATATAGCTTTGATTTTCTTAAAGTGTATAATTTCTTGCATATCTAAGACTGTCTCTGTGTTCCCATTATATTGAAAAGCATTTCGCCTGGATATAGAAATCCATTTGTATAAACTTTGTTCTGTCAAAACTCTGCAGACAGTACTTCATCACCAGATGGAGATAAAACAAACATTTATCTGTGCTCCTCTTGTTGAAGATAATCCTTTTTTTAAAAATTATTTCCTGCATCAATTATTTCATGATTTAAATACATATATAAAATATATATCTTGAAACAAGCAAGTAAATGAACATAATGGACTGTATTTATATGTACATCTTTTCTTATTATTTGTCTCAGAATTGCACTTAATAAATAAGCTATTCAATAAGTAAACATTTTCTTCAGTGCAGTAAAGTTTTCTTCATCTATATCACTGACTAATGCATGTCTTCTGGTTTCTTCCTCTAGAATCCTGATAGATGTCTATTATCTTCATCTTTTTCTTTTCCCTCCCTTGTGATTCAAGCTGGACTTAGAAAAGGCAGAGGAACCAGAGATCAAACTGACCACATCCATTGGATCATAGAAAAAGCAAGAGAATTCCAGAAAAATATCTACTTCTACTTCATTGACTATGCTAAAGCTTTTGATTGTGTGGATCACAAGAAACTGTGAAAAGTTCTTCAAGAGATGGGAATACCAGACCACCTTACCTGCTTCCTGAGAAATCTGTATGCAGGTCAAGAAGCAACAGATAGAACCAGACACGGAACAATGCACTGGATCCAAATTGGGAAAGGAGTACATCAAGCATATTGTCACCTTGCTTATTTAACTTACATGCAGAATACATCATGCTAAATGCCAGACTGGATAAAGCACAAGCTGGAATCAAGATTGGGGGAGAAATATCAATAACCTCAGATATGCAGATGACACCACCTTATGGCAGAAAGCGAAGAGGAACTAAAGAGCCTCTTAATGAAAGTGAAAGAGAGTGAAAAAGTTGGCTTAAAACTCAACATTCAAAAAATGAAGATCATGATATCCATTCCCATCACTTCAAGGCAAATAGGTGGGAAAACAATGGAAATAGTAACGGACTTTATTTCCTTGGGCTCTAAAATCACTGCAGATGGTGACTGCAACCATGAAATTCAAAGACGCTTGATCCTTGGAAGAACAGCTATGACCAACCTAGGCAGCATATTAAAAAGCAGAGGCATTACTTTGCTGACAAAATCCATCTAGTCAAAGTTATGGTTTTTCCAGTAGTCATGTATGCATGTGAGAGTTGGACCATGAAGAAAGCTGAGTACCAAAGAATTGATGCTTTTGAACTGTGCTGTTTGGGAAGACTCTTGAGAGTCTATTGGACTGCGAGGAGATCCAACCAATCAATCCTAAAGGAAATCAACCCTGAATATTCATTGGAAGGACTGATATTGAGGCTGAAGCTCCAATACTTTGGCCACCTGAAGTGAAGAACTGACTCCTTGGAAATGGTCCTCATGCTGGGGAAGATTGAAGGCAGAAGAAGAAGGGGACAACAGAGGATGAGATGGTTGGATACGATCACTGACTCTATGGACATAAGTTTGAGCAAGCCCCGGGAGTTGGGGATGGACAGGGAGGCCTGTTGTGCTGTAGTTCATGGGGTCACGAAGAGTTGGACATGATTTAGAGAGTGAACTGAACTGATGACTGATTCAATATATTGTACCATTGCTTCTTTTTCTTAATTAATTCTAGAATGGACTTGAAAACTGATATTTTAAGACTTCTTTGCATGCTTGTCTCATTCAAAAGCTTGCTGGAACTCTGACTTCATATTAAATTGTTTCTCCCATTGATCTCCTTAGTTTCATGCCCTACTACATCATTTTGGATGTATCTAGCAACTCTCAAATTTTCTTCTTTTTCTGGTTAAAAAATTCTATGTGCTATTTTATTAGTTTTTAAACTTTTTATTTTATATTGGACTATAGCCAATTAAAAAAGTTGTGATGGTTTCAGGTGCACAGCAAAGGGACTCAACTATACATATACATGTATCCATTCTCCCCAAACCTCCTCCCATTCAGGCTACCACATAACATTGAGCAGAGTTCCCTGTGATGTACAGTAGGAGTTTGAGTATTTAGAGCAACAATTTTTTTTTTCTCATATTATAGTTATTGAAATTGTCTTCAGTTTTGTTATTTCCCAATTCTCATAAGTCAGATTAGCAGAATTAGACACAAAAAATTAATTCACAAATGAGATCTAAATTCTTTTAATCTGTAATATTTATTCTGGCTCTTGTAGCAGGTTAACAATGACATTTCTAATCTGTCAAACTTCTGAGATGGACATCTGAGATGATATCAAACTTCTGAGATGATATCACTTATAGGTTTTAAATATATATGATTAGAATATGTACTATTACTTTTTGTGAAGTATTTTGATTTTCTCACACAAAATGGACTATATAAACTCTAATTATAATGAATATGAAGGAAAAGCTGATAATCTGAAGACCTGTATAGTCGTGCAAGCTGTTAAACATTTTGAATTCACTGTATTTTATCAAGTCTAAGATGAACATTTTCTTCCATATTTGAACATCTCTGAAATGGGCTGTATTGTATAATTACTGGTGGAGGCTGTGATGTGGTTGTCACTCATTACATTTTCTTACATATCCTGAGAAAAAGCTACATAATATTTCATTGTAGAAAAATAGCAGAAATCACAGTGGGATATGCTCACAAAAATGTTGTAGTACTCATTCTCTGGGTGACACAGATGATGATGTGTGAGAAAACATGAAAATTGATGACTATGTTGAAAATGACTCAGAAGACTGAGATTCTCAACCTAAACAAATTATGAATATGCCTTAACCAATTAATTGTTTTTTATGTATGCAAAGAAGTGATACATAATTTAAAATCTAAATTTTCATATGTCTGAAAAGTTCTTCCAGTGGGGCATTTTAATTAATGAAAAAGGATTGTGAATTTAATCAGTGGTAACTTTTTTTTCAGTCGTGCATAAAATAATGGAATGCTCTATTAAGCATTAAACTAGATAAAAAATAATAAAATAATAGTATCTTGTTCTCACCTAGATATTTAAAACAAAATGAAAATTCATCCAGGCATTCTGTTGTAAACTCAGTAAGTTGAAATTAATTTAAAGTTAATGAAATACTCCTTTGAAAAGAAGTTTGCAAAAGGGATTTAAGGCACTTAGGAGTTTGTAATCTTTAAGTCGTTCAGTGAAACAAAAATTTTAATACACACATTTGCACATAAAGGTAAATATGATAACAACAATAATGAAAACACCTTGCAAAACCATCCAGGAAAAAAGTATGTCCTTCCATAGGGAAACAGAGACCAAGACATGATGAACACATAATCTGTTAAGAGTAGAAAATTGAGTGTAGAACACAAATTGGATAGCAAAGTAAAATCTTCCAATAAGAGAAATCATCACTTTAATCTAGAATTTCCCATTCAAGTTTGAGGGGAAAAAAAACATTTCAGAGGATAATATCTTATATATATTATAAGATAATCATATAATCTTTACTGTGTAGGAGGTACTAATCAAAAAAAGTATTTAGCTGTTTCCATTACCCTTGTGTTAGAAATCAGCCTTTATGAATCCATGGAGGAATCTGGAGAACTTGTATGAAGAGCTGATAGAACACAGCTTTGTCCTCAAACTGGATGAGGAGAGCAGAGTGAGATTTGGCCACTGGCAAACCCTTGAAGCAAGTCATGGGTATAAGGTACCTGGCATTAAAGAAAATATGAGTTAGCCATTCTTGTGAATATGCTTTTTTCCCTTAAGCAAATTCAGTAATTGCCTTAAAAATGAAAATGTGTCCTAGTTCATTTTTTGTAGCCAAATTGATGCTAAATTTATGTAAATTGAGATATGCAGAATAATAATGAAAAATATAATGTAGAAACATCATTGCCCATTGGATGGCGTGGCCATAGAGTAGCTGCCCATTATCACAGAAGAGATACCAGGCACACAGTCACATTACCATCTGTCAACAGCAAAACCTCACTAGCAACTATGGTCAAATTTAAAAATCTGACCTTTAGTTTCACAGTAGAGTGCAATTAGCATGCAATGCACATGCAAATAAAAGAAAATATTTAATCATTTTGTACATTTAAATAATTGCAAATCTGCAGATCCAAACTCTGTGAGTTCTCAGGAAGACATGGAAAGTTATAATTTTAGCAAAAAAAAAAAGGAACTTGTTTTTATCATTACACTCCTCTATCAATTTTTTTTTTGTTTCTGTTCATTACATCGTGTACTCAAAGTATATTTGAGGAGAGGCTGCCATAAAATCTGCTCCACACTATTTTCTTTCTGCTGGCAAAGGCCATCTGAGGTCCGCAGAGGAGAAGTAGGGAAAGGCAACACAGATTCATTCACTGCACATTGACTAGGAGTCATTAAAGCAAAGCATTCACATTATCTCTAAATTATCACTGGCAAAGCTGGTGATGTACTTTTGTGCTATATAAGCAGTAGCAATGGAAACTTCACTTTGTTGTTAAATTAGAATGTGATATCCTAAGAACTGAATGCTTTCTGCACTAAATCCTACATAATTCCTTTTATTTTATTCATTATCTACCCATCTATCATCTCTTCCTTCTAATAGTGCATTACATGCACAGCCTTATACATACATTTTCAGACAAAATCTAAAGAGTAGCTAATCATTAAAAAATCTTCCCTCTTTTTTGCACTTATTTTAAAATATTAAATTTATTAATGACTCATACTTCCACATGGCTCAAAGATCATAATTACACAAAACATATTCATTAAGGTGTCTCATAGGTACCCTGATCCATCATCCTAAATCCTTCAGTCCTGTCATAGGTAAAAAATTAAACATTTTTTGGAAACAATTTCAGAATTATAGAAGAGTTACAAAAATATTACATTTAATTCCTACATTCCCTCTTCCAGTTTCCCCTTATGTTAACACCTAACAATCAGGGGACATTTACCAAAACTGAGAGAAATTATGTGATGTGTCTTCTTTGTCTCCTAACTCTATAGCACATTTTTAATTTATTTTATCGCAATATACTTAACTGACATTGTTGCATTAATTTCTGCTCTACAGCAAATTCATTCAGTTATATATTCTTTTTCATACTCTTTTCCACTATGGTTTATCACAGAATATTAAACATAGTTTCCCAAGCTTCACAGCAGGACCTTGCTACTTATCCATTCTAGGTAAATATAATAGTTTGCATATGCTAATCCCAAACCTCCAATCCATCCCTTCCCCTATCTTCCTTTCCCCTTGGTGACCACAAATCTGTTCTCTATGTTTTGTAGATATATATGTTTTGTATCATATTTTAGATTCCACATGTAAGTGATATCATAAGATATTTGTCTTTTTCTGGCTTTCTTCACCTAGTATAATAATCTCTAGGTCCGCTGATATTGCTGCAAAATGGTGTTTGTTTGATTCTTTATTATAACTGTGTAGTATTCCATTATGTATTTGTACACATCTTCTCTATCCATTCATCTACTAATGGACTTTTAGGTTGTGGTCATTGTAAATAGTTGCTGCAATGAATATTGGAGTGCATGTTTATTTTTGAATTATGTGTAGTTTTCTCTGGATATATGCCCAGGAGTGGAATTGTTGGGTCATATGTTAATTCTATTTTTCGTTTTCTGAAGACCCTCCATACTGTTTTTCATAGTGGCTGCACGTACTTACACTCCCACCAACAATGTAGGGGGGGTTCTTTTTTTCACACCCTCTTTATGATAGTTATTTTAAAGTCCTTTCCTGCTAACTCGAATATCTGGATTGTGGATGGATTTACTTCTACTGCTTTGATTTTCTGGTTACTATTCCTGGTCACATTTTTATTATCACTGTGCATATATCATTTTAATATTATAATCAGATATTTAAAATAAATGGATTCTAGAGGCACCCCACTCCAGTACTCTTGCCTGGAAAATCCCATGGACAGAGGAGCCTTGTGGGCTGCAGTCCATGAGGTCACTAAGAGTCGGACACGACTGAACAACTTCACTTTCATTTTTCACTTGCATGCATTGGAGAAGGAAATGGCAACCCACTCCAGTGTTCTTGCCTGGAGAATCCCAGGGATGGGGGAGCCTGGTGGGCTGCCGTCTATGGGGTCGCACAGAGTCGGACAAGACTGAAGCAACTTAGCAGCAGCAGCAGCAGCAGCAGAGGCTTCAAATGATATGATTTTTCCCAGAGAGAATTCATTCTTTCCTAAGTTAGGCAGAATGCATGGAGAACTGACTCCACTGACCAGTCAGACATTGAACTGAGTCCATGCCAATTTGTAACTAGATTTAGTCCATCTATGAGAAGGAAATGGCCGCCCACTGCGGTATTCTTGCCTGGAAAATCCCATGGACCACGGAGCCTGGTAGGCCACTGTCCATGGGGTTGCAAAGAGTCAGACACGACTGAGCGAAATCATTCCATTCATTCCATTCCATGATGGACCGAGGATGAGATGGCTGGATGGCATCACTGACTCGATGGGCGTGAGTCTGAGTGAACTCCGGGAGTTGGTGATGGACAGGGAGGCCTGGCGCACTGCGATTCAGGGGTCGCAGAGAGTCGGACACGACTGAGCACTGGACTGAACTGAACCGGTGACGCATCCTGTTCCCTGAGCCTTGCCATCCCAGCCTTCTGCTTGAGAGCCTGGAAGGTCTCTGTCTCTTCTGAATCCTCAGTCTATGTATATTGTAGGCCTTCCTCTCCCTCTAGAGAGCTTTTCTTCTAAGCACACCAAATGGGTGGATTTCAAATTGCCTGTTTGAATTTTCCTACTCACCTCTTGGTTCCTGTTTTATTGTAACACATAGCAAAGGTCCACAAGGAAGGCTGGCCATACATTTGGGGCACTTCTAAACTCAAAGCTGTCATACTGGCCCCAGGGACTATCTAAAGCTTTGCTTCTCTTTCTCAGTAGAATCCTTCTTCCTGTACCAAGTCTAAACTACAGCCTGTGTCCAGATCCACAGGTGCCTCAAGGAAATATAGCAGCAATCATCGACAGCTCTAGGCAACACATTTTCCTCCCTGGGATTCTAGTTTGTCTAATTCTTCTTGCCTCCAACACATTTCAGTCTTTCCAGTTGTTGCGTTCAGAATGATCACCTATCATGGCGTATATTTTATTCAGTAGCAGAATCCATTTCTCAGTATTTCTGAACTTGGAAGGAATTCAAATTAGTTTCTATAAGACGATTGAAGCTGTAAAATGTAGTCCTCAGGAAGTATTAATGTTTGTGTTTTCAACACTGTGGAGAAAGTCTGTCTACAGTGAAACAGATGAAAAAAGTCAACACAGACAAGAACCAACAGAAAAAGGAGAGTCCTGATGGTGTCTGGGGTGTGGATCGTTCCTAAGGATTAGCTGCATTCCTTCCTGGTCCAAGGTGGCTGGTGGCTCAATTCCTTTCTTGATTTTTGAGGGCCCAGCTCTCCTTGAAATAAGTTCTCTCTTTTGATTTAGTTGCAATTAAATTGGTTTTACATCACTTGTAGGAAGTGCCTGAATTAATACTATATTTCATACTATTAAATGTTAACACAAATTATGTTTTTATTGTCATTATTTTAAGCTTCTATTTTTTAAAGTTTACCCTATGATCTCCTATTTTGCAATAATGATATTAGCTGTGACATCATAATGCTTTCAATATGCTTACCAGACATAATTTCTCATCCTTTTCTAATGTGATGCTTCTAATATTTAGGGTCCTTGGAACTCACATAGCCAAACATGTTTGAAGTGTATGTAAAGCAAGAAGAAATAAGATTTGATATAGATAACACATTTATGCTTATCAGGGGGAAAGGGGTGGAAGGAGTGATATAGTGGGAGATTTGGATTGATATAGACACACCACTATATATGAAATAGTTAACTAATAAAGACCTAAGTATAGCACAGGGAACTTCTCTCAAAACTTTGTAATGGCCTAGGTGGGAAAAGAATCTTAAAAAGAGTGGATATATGTGTATGTGTAACTAATTCACTTTGCTCTATAGCAGAAACTAACACAACATTGTCAATCAACCATACTCCAATTCAAATTTAAAAATAAAATAAAGAAGTGAGATCCTCCTCATGGGAGGAGCTTTTCCATGCATAAAGGGCAGAATTTTTAGTCCTTCGAAATCTAGATTAATTTTGTTTACATTCCTGATTTGGGCAAGTTCTTATCAGATGAACTTGCCAAACTGCTGATTTCTAGTTGAAAAGATCTCTTTTAAAGAACTTTTATCTGATTAATTTTCTTTCAAGGAAAAGGCCTCTTTTGAAGTCCTTGACCCACTGGTGGAAAACAAAAAAGACAATCGTATTCAATGGACAGGAGAAAAATAAAAGCAATTCAATTTTTAAGGTTATTTTTCTGATATTTATATCAACATTATAAGTGGAGAACAGTATTTAACATTTCTTCCAAACAAATTTAAATTTATTGTGTTTTTTATTTAGTGCATATGTGTGTCAGGCTTTGGAAGAAGTGATAAGGATGAGGAGACAAGGAAGAAGAATGAAGACAGAAAAATAGGCACATGAGATGAGGGGGGAAAGAATGAATCCTGAAGGCAACTAAATGGGACCAGAAAAGATGTTAAAGTGTTTGGAGTTGTGGACTTCAAAATGTGTAGTATGTGATCACCTATTAGGGCTACTTAGGAACTGATGATCAGCTGGCTCAACAGAACCATGGTGTACAGTCCTCTACTTGATTTTTATCATCACCATCACCACTGCCAGAAAAAAATATGTAGGTTCCTACCAATATTTGGAGATTTAAGTAGCCATGAACGTTGATGTTGCTTCAGAGGTGGGGTGGGCTAAAAGCAACAGGCAAGATGGTCAAAAGGGCCATCAGAGCTGAGTAGCCTGGCGGCCTTGGTCTAGACAATCAGCAAAGAGGTGGACCTTGAAATGAAGAGAGGCTAGTTCTACCACCAGCTGTCTGGCATTGGCAGAGTTCCTTAAATTCTCCAAGTTCAGCATTCTTGGGCAGAAAATGAGGATGAAAATGTCAGCTCCTAGTGCCGTTATAAGAATTAAATGAGAGAATGCCTGTGAACCATGTGGTGTAAGGTTTAGATAGTATATAGTCCCTCTATAAAGTATAAAGCTGTTATTTGTTAAGTACAGGTGATGAAGTAATAAAATAACTTGGTTTGGTTTTTTTCAAATCTGGAGTGAATCACAGAGTGATGTAATATTTCCTAGTCTGAATATAAGGCAGAAGGCAATTTCTATTGGTTCTTTCCTTAAGCCAGTGGACAGCTTCACTGTTAAATCTCTGATTTCACTTTTTAGGAGAGACTTCATCCTGAACAGAACAGCCTACTGGCGGTGGCAAGTTCCTAAATTTAGTGAATTCACTGGCACTGTTCTTCTATCCAAAGATTTCTTATTATTGCTAAAACCTGTTCTTTGTCCATAAAAAGAAGAGAAAAAAAAAAAATCATCTCTCCTCTCCCCCAAGCAACCCTGCTTATATCACTTTAAGCTTTACGTTGGACATTTTCTTATAAGATCTAGACCTTCAGCCATGTAATACCTGATTGAGATCTAAGTTGGGAACTGGCTCTTCTACTAGTTTGAACTGGGCTAACTTGGAACTAGCAGTAATCTACTTGTTGTGGGTATCTGCTGGAACTAGCAAAGTAGTCGTTACTAGAGACATAGGAATTAGAACATGTCTATCACTGGGTCAGGAAGATCCTCTGGAGAAGGGAATGGCAACCCACTCCAATATTCTTGCCTGGAGAATCTCATGGATAAATGAGCCTGGCAGGCCACAGTCCACGGGGTCACAAAGAGTCAGACACAACCAAGCAACTACCACACAAACAAGTCATATATACACACTCTGATTTTTGTCTACGTTCTTCTTTAAATATATGTATAACTTATACAATATTTATATTCATATGTAAACACATACCAAGTTACTAATTCGCAGGGATTAATTTATGCCAGCCTGGCACTTCTAGAATAAAGCACTCAGTTTTATCCTTTGTCTTAAAAATCCCTTACTGAGCACCCAATATATAAGGACCATGACACAAAAACCAAATCAAAATCCCAATGTTGTGTCAATAATATGGAGCCTCAAAAGGTCTGGCTGCAAAAATTGTGTGTATACATCTGTATGTGTGTAAGTGTTCATTTGTCAGAATATTTCCATAGTTTCAAGTAAGACATAAGGAAGGCTTGTACTTTCATTGCTACCGGTATTCTCCTTAAGGAATAGTTAGTTACTGGATGAAACACAAGAGGAACCTAGAAATGGGTTGTACAGAGCTCCTGGTCTCCTGCTCCCCATTTCCTGGGTGGAAGCAGAAACAAAACAAACCAAAACAAAACCAGCAGCTCCCTCCAACCCCCCTTCCAAAAAAAAAAAAAAAAAAAAAAACAAAACCAGACAAACAAAAAACCAGTGGCCACAGACAGAGGAAACAAGATTTGCAAGTAGTTTGCCAGGTCCCGACATTTTGTGGTTAGAGACTGCTTGTGGATATTTCAAATGGAGCAAAGCAAGGAGAGCTTGAGAATTTCGGCTTTTTTTTTTTTTTTTTCTCCCTGCAAAGCAAAGGTAAATTTACAAGTTCTTTGCTCCTGCGCCCTGGAGCTAAAGTCTTTTTCTGGGAAATGCCAGAAGGAGTCTAGGGATGCTGGAAACGCACAGACCCTCGGGCTGGCTGGCTTCCAGCCAAACCAGAGTTGCTGCGCTGCATCAAGTTCCACCGCGGGTGTGGAGGTGGGGCGGGCTTCTCTTCCCGGCGTACGGTCTCTTTAGCGCTGCGCCGCGACCCTGGAGGAACGGAGGAACGCGCCTGGCGTTTCGCAGTAGCATAGGCGAGGTCTCTCGGAAGGGCATTTCTCTGGTCTCTCCGTAGCTCACGTCTGCGTATCAGGCGGGCTTCGTGTCTGATCATGGGCGTCGCTGTGGTTCCAGGATTATCCTCCACCTCCCCAGCTTCTGCTGAAAAGTCACCTGCCTGGAGTTGATGAGGGGAGCACGCTGATTCTCAGTTTTAGTGCCGGTGGCCAAACAGAAGGTCCATTCCACCTAACTAACCTTTGCTGCGCTCTTTGTATTCCAACACGATTCCCTCCTTGGCGCTCCAGCTGTGTCGGCTGCATTTCCCTCAAACTTGAAGAGACGTTGCCCAGAGCGGTTAGGGACTGCGAGGCCGCCAGGGGACCTTCTTCTGCAGGGGCGACCCACTTAAGCGATTTTTAAAGATCCTGGCCTCTGGCATGTTTCACAAACATGCACCCATGTGCAAGTATCTATATATGATGTTTGTAAGCGCAAAAAAAGGGTGGGTGAAACGAGGGAGCCCTGTTATGAAACATAGTCCTGCACTAAACTCTGCCAAAATACCATCTATGTGATGGCTGGGTGTGTTCACTCAATTCTTAACCGAACAGGGAAAAAAAACAAACTCCGCCCAGTGGCGGCAGATTGCATTCAGGGTCCGGGACTCGAGAAATTGCGAAAGCGTGGCTGGAGAAAGCCACAGGTCCCCCACTTCGCCAAAGCCAAGCTGGAGGAACAGCAATTAAGTTGCAAAAGGAAAGGCTGCTTGAAAGCCTCTAACATTCCTCTTTTGACTTCTTTCTCCTCCTAGAATCCCTTCAAGCAGTTCTCTCTAACCTTAGCCCGCTCCCCTAATACATATCCATACTCCCGCCCCCAATTCCCCGCCTCATCTCACACACACACACACACACACACACACACACACACACACACACACTTTTGCTCCATCCTGACCAACGCCCCCACCTAGTGGTTTAGGCTTGCCTGCTTCTCTTTCTTTTGCTGCGGTTTCTAAGAGAGCGTTGCAGTTTGCAAAATAATTAACTCGCTAGGGGCCGGACATGGGTGGATGGGATGGAAGGATGGGCAAGACCCCTTGCAATGCAGTGCAAATGGAGCTTAAATTTACCCGAGCAGTGCTGGGTGCTAGAGAACAGGAGAGAGGAAAGAGAAGGTTCTGCCTTTATGCCCAGCTTGGCTGCTGCAGCCTAGACTGCAGCCAGAGGATGACTTTGGAGAGTTTCCACCTAAACAAGTACCCTCGCTCTCAATGCATGCATGTGTTTCATTTTCTTCATAATAACGCTACCTGAAAGTATGTTAATTACATACTGTTTACGTTATTACTGCCTGTCTGCCTCTTCTAGAATGTAAACTGCTAGAAAACTGGGTCTGGGTCTGCCCCACTGGCCTTTATACCCCAGATGTCTAGAAGAATTCCCAGCATAGAGCAGGGACTCGATTTTTTTTTTTTTTTTTTTTGGCCTTCTGATTGTTTTCTTAGAGACGCGTGAATCAACGGAACTTAGATTAGGGTTGTATCACCTTGGGCAAAAAAAAAAAAAGGTTATTTCAGAGGATCTCAGTGACTCTACTAAGCTGAAAGGATGGGCCAGATAATGTCCGGCTCCAAATTGAAGAATTCTCTTTAAAATACGCTAACATTTATCCCGAGAAGTTCAATGATAAGATCGCTTTTATTGAAGGCATTCTAACTGCCAAACACGGAGCTAGGCGCTTGGAACTCGCTGTAGCTCACGAGAACTCAGCTCCCACGGCTGAAAATGCGGTGGCCCTTTCCTGGTGCTTTTCTTTGAATGTTCTCGGACTTGTACTTCTACTCTATCTGGATTTCTGTGAGGGCTGGAGGAGGGACGGTGTACCAAGCAAGTGCTCCGGGTCATGGGATCTAGATACTAGTACTTCTTGGCGCCACACGTGGCTGATAAGCCAATGTATTTGTTGAAACCCAAGGAGACGCAGGGATAGTGCTGGTGGTCTTGGTCCCAGAGCCTTTTTTTTTTTTTTTAATGACCTCCTTTCGAGGCACTGCAAACTGTTTTCCAGAGGCACCACAGCCACGCGGCTAAGTGCGAAGGTTGAGCGGTCGGTTTAATTTCACAGTATGCTTCTGTTTGTGATACTTTTACATTTTTGCAGTTTTTTTTTTTCTTCCTTCCCTCCTCTCTGCTTTCCTGTTGGACTCACAGTTAAAGGGGTGGGGTTACCCTGAAAGCACAGATTCCTACAATCAGATATGAAAAATTAGTTTGCATTGTACCGAGGGTTTCTGACTTGAATCCCGAAGTATAAAATGCAGGATGGGCCATTTCCTTCTAAGGCGATATTACTGGCGCCTCCTTCTAACTTGGGTGTGGCCCGCGAGGATGGATAAAATTCCCGAGCGGAGAGGTCAGAGCCTGGGGTTGGCTCTACCTAGCTCTAGGCCGGCCCTGGGGGTGTTGGAGGGTGGGGGGTTGCTGCGGTAGGTGGGAGTCTCCTCAGGGATCTGATAAGAGCCTAGTAAGGCGGTGCGCGTGCCCGCGGCTGAGGGTGCGGGTCTAACCGGAGGGGCCGTCAGCAAGTTGGGAAGAGAGAGGCAAGCAGAGGGCACCCTCACCCCCATTCCAGCCAGAACTGTGGTGTCAGGGGGGTGGTTCTGATTGGGAGAGGGGCCAGGGGGTGGAAAGTGGAGAAGAAGGCGGTAGGACCCGGCGGGAGCTTCCTTGGCGGGGAGGGAACCGGGCGGGAGGATAGGAGGGAGGGAGAGAGAAAAAGGGAAGGTGATGGGGTGCGGGCGTCGGCACTCGCCGAGCTGCACGAGTTGCGCGGCTCTGGCAGACCGGACCTGGACTCTATAAAAGGAGCCCATCTGCTCGGCCACTCACACGGTCCTCCTGGACTGGCGTCCGCGCGTCCCTCGAGCTCCCCCCAGACACCTGCCCCTTCCCCGTGAGTCCTGGGCGCCAGGTTCCCCAGACCCGTGCGCCTGGGTGCCAGGCTCCGCGCAGTGCCCGGGGGACCGAGGTGGTGCGCCAGCCGCGCGGTGCGAGCAGCCGCAGCCCGAGCCCCCGAGTCGCTCCTCTGGCGACCCCCGTCTCCGCGGGGCAGCTCGCCGGAGCGGCCAACGCGTGAAAAAGAAGGGAGGGCAGAGCTCCGGCTCGAGGCGCGGCGCCGCGCGGTGCCCAGATTTCACTCCACCCAGCTTGGGCGGCTGCGGCCGCCGCAGGAAACTGCCCCAGCCTGGGGAGGAGGGCGGGAATGCAAGACCCGGACTTCTCGCTGGCCTGCAAGCTCTGGTCTCGACAGCTAGCAAACTCCTGCGGGTCGAGTCTACAGAACCTGGAGCGCCCAGGTTAAGAGACGCTCAGCCCCGAGCAGTTGGGGTAAGACATCCCACCTTGCCAATGCTCCTTCCCCAAACCAAACCAAGCTCTCCACTTTCTAGACGCTCGGGTGGGAGCCGGAGGGGAGCGTGGCTCTTTGGACCAGTCCTTGGCAGCCCGAGGCTGAGACTGGGCTTAGCGGGGAGCGGCCAGAGACGCGGCGGCAGCGCCGCGCGCACTGGAGGTGCGGAGAACCGGCCAGCCAGCCAGCCTCGCCCTTGACCTCTCGCTTGATCTGGGAACCTGGGTGGAGGAGTAATTAAGGAACCCTCCAGGGAACGGACAATCTCCCGGGGTGGACGAGACTGCGGTCTCCTCCGCGGTCCTCCCTTCCTCATCTTCGTGCACTCCATGCCCCAGAGCTGCGCTCCGGGGCCACGGGCGAGGAGAGACATGGAGGCAGTGGCCGCTCAGTGTCCCCAGCCGCCGTCCGCGAGTTCCCAGTCTGGGCTTTCTCAAGCCAACCTTTCGGCTGGTCCCTCCCACAACTGCAGCGCCGCCGAGGAGTACATTTACCAGGACTTCATCGCCCTGCCCTGGAAAGTAGTCGTGGTCCTGCTGCTGGCGCTCTTCACCTTGGCCACCACGCTCTCCAACGCCTTTGTGATCGCCACTGTGTACCGGACGCGGAAGCTGCATACCCCGGCCAACTACCTAATCGCCTCCTTGGCGGTCACCGACCTGCTCGTGTCCATCCTGGTGATGCCCATCAGCACCATGTACACGGTCACGGGCCGCTGGACGCTGGGCCAGGTGGTCTGCGACTTCTGGCTGTCGTCGGACATCACCTGTTGCACAGCCTCCATCCTGCACCTCTGTGTCATCGCCCTGGACCGCTACTGGGCCATCACGGACGCCGTGGAGTACTCAGCGAAAAGGACTCCCCAGAGGGCCGCGGTCATGATCGCGCTGGTGTGGGTCTTCTCCATCTGCATCTCGCTGCCGCCCTTCTTCTGGCGGCAGGCCAAAGCTGAGGCAATGTCGAACTGCGTGGTGAACACCGACCACGTCCTGTACACCGTCTACTCCACGGTGGGCGCTTTCTACTTCCCCACCCTGCTCCTCATCGCCCTCTATGGCCGCATCTACGTGGAAGCCCGCTCCCGGATTTTGAAACAGACGCCCAACAGAACCGGCAAGCGTCTGACCCGAGCCCAGCTGATTACCGACTCCCCCGGGTCCACATCTTCGGTCACCTCGATTAACTCGCGGGCTCCGGAGGTACCCAGCGAATCCGGGTCTCCTGTGTACGTGAACCAAGTCAAGGTGCGCGTCTCCGACGCCCTGCTGGAGAAGAAGAAACTCATGGCCGCTAGGGAGCGCAAAGCCACCAAGACCCTGGGGATCATTTTGGGCGCGTTCATCGTGTGTTGGCTGCCCTTCTTCATCATCTCCCTGGCCATCCCGATCTGCACATCCTGCTGGTTCCACCAGGCCATTTTTGACTTTTTCACGTGGCTGGGCTATCTCAACTCCCTCATCAACCCCATCATCTACACCATGTCCAACGAGGACTTCAAACAAGCTTTCCATAAACTGATAGGCTTCAGGTGCACGAACTGACTTGTTAATTACAGTGGGGTCACCTAAGCCCCCTTCAGGGGACCATGCTGTGTCTGGTTCCAGAGGTAGGTCGACTCTTCTTTCACTGTTACTGGGTCAGAACGAGGCTGTCTCTTTTGAGCAAGGGCTGTGGATCCTGAGACAACCAGGACAGCCCTAAGAGAGCTCTAAAGGAGAATTGTTCAAACTAAGGACAGAGCTGCCTGGCTGAGGAGAAGGCTCACTTCCTCCCTGCAAAGCCATTTCAGCACTGACTCTTCAGCAGCCCATTGCAAGGAAGCTGTAACTTTTAGAAAACCAACGATGGAAAAGGGAGCCCTGCACTGCTTTGGCACCATGGATGAGGCCCTCTAGAATTAGAGGTTCTTGTAGTTCTTGTCTGGAGCCTGTCTGAGACAGACTTACATACAAGTTGACCGCACTTGAACTAGACACTAACACCCTGTCTTTTGGGGGAGAGCTCTGTGTTCAATTTCCTTTGAGAACAGTTACTTTGGCATCCTTCAATCTTCATTCAGTTTTTGTTTATTTCAACTTGGTTGGAGAAACTTGCGGATTCCCGGTGTGGCTTGGCTAGCACAGAGAAACCCTGAAGAGTTAACAGCAAAATTCTGATGTTAAGATCTCTATTTTTATTATAATTGAAACTATATGGGATGGGTGGGTGAAAATGGGAGATGGGGAGTATTAAACGGAAAACCAACACCTATGGATTGTTTGTTTTCTGCAGATTTATAATTTTTTAATTTGTATGTAGTGATTGTCAAACCACACTCCTAACAACTCAGACAAAATGTTATGTGTGCTAGTGCCAAAGTCTGCAGGTTGCTTTCTTTTCCCTCCTAGTTTCATGTACCTGTCATTTTACACATTTAAATCCCCAGAAATGGAGGATATGATGGGTGACTCAGCCCAAGCTGCTGCTATATTTCTTATTAATGCCACTGATGAAACTGATGAGATGATATAATTTGCAGGGTAAGTATCTTTAATTCCAATCGAATGAGCCATGGAATTGAGTGAGATGAGATAGGAAGAGTTCTTATACAATTAAGGAATGGGTGGCAACAGGAGGATGTATATTTTGACTTGTAAAAAGATCTTAACTGCATGAGACTTTTTTCTGCTAGTCATTTGCACTCTCCTTCCCATCTGTAATTCCTTTGTGTGCTAACATGAAAAGTAACCAAGAGAACTAGCTCCTTTCTCCAAAAGTCTTCAAAATAGTAAAACTCCTAAAACCCATGTTAAAGATAAAAACTTCTTTCTTTTCCTTTGCTATTGAAGTCTGAGTAGGAACAAAATTATTAGAAAGACAAGTAAGGGTTTTCAAAAAGCTTAGAGAAGCTAAAATTGAACCTGGTTCCTTGTGACTCATGGAACCACCCTCAGACTTCCTGGGCACCCAGAAACTAACAAGCTTTTGAATCTTGGAAATTTGTCATTGACCTGATACTTCTATGAATATAATATCAATAGTGCTTTAAATTTGTCTCTGTTTCAAATTTCAAAAATTCTTAGTTGTTATCTCAAATTCACTCTGAGGACTCCCTAGTACAGGGCAAGATTACACACTAAAAGATGAAAAAAAAAAGCATGCTCTAAATAAAATGGAGTAGCCCCAAAAGATTGCCTGCACGGAAAAGGAACATGTCTGTGGAACATTTATTATGCCAAAGAAGATTCACACTTTGTTCTTTAGAGAGCTTTCTGCAGTTGATACTTTTTATCTGCAGAAGCAAGTTGTCTTTGTAAAATGTATTCACTCCCTGCTTGAAGCTTCCCAGTCCAGACTGTCAGACAGTAGATGTATTGAGCTGAAGTACACTGCTTCCCTGCTATGTAGACCTTCACTCTGGCATAATGACTCTTGAAAATATCCTATTCAAAGGTTTACATGTAAACTAAGTACAAAAGAAAATTTTGATCAACACTGACACCTGTCACTGGAGTAAGAGACCATTTTAGGCATTAGATAATCGTCTATTTTTGCTGTATCCCCAACGTCTGTTTGTTTTGTGTGACATTTCTCCTATGGAGAGATCTAGCTTACTACCGAGAGGACTGTGCATGGAGCACATAATTTATTCTTATGTTACTGTTTGTCTTTTGGTTAGGCCTTTCCTTGGGCCTAAGAAGCAATTAAGCCAACTTTTAGGAGCCTGAGAGAGCAAAATTAATTGAAACCAATAGCCACTTACAAATGATTTCTTTATAGGGCATCTGCAATGATTTTGTCCTCCTATTAACAAAATGTGGTCAATTTAGTCAAACGGGTTGTTTGCCATTTATAGATGACCTACCTAAATTTTTGCTTGACTCCTTTGCTGCATCAACTGGATTGGGGGCATATTGTATGAAGTAGAAGCTTGCAAACCCTTGTAGTTATAAGAAATCTAGACTCCTCATCCAGCATTGCACATGGTTATGCAAAATGTATTATTCATCCCAGGGGTATGTAGTTAAGACTGTTAAGCTTCTTTTCANACCTAAATTTTTGCTTGACTCCTTTGCTGCATCAACTGGATTGGGGGCATATTGTATGAAGTAGAAGCTTGCAAACCCTTGTAGTTATAAGAAATCTAGACTCCTCATCCAGCATTGCACATGGTTATGCAAAATGTATTATTCATCCCAGGGGTATGTAGTTAAGACTGTTAAGCTTCTTTTCAGTTACTGCTGCTTATAGCATAGATTGTTTCATAAACTAACATACGATTTTTTAAAGAACATTATATGGGAGATGGAAATATTTAACTTACATAGAAATGAAAATATATTTTCATTGGCTGTGGTAGCAAATAACATTTTCCATATTGTTGAATTGCACAAATTTTCACAAAAATATATGAATGTATACTCATCCCCAAATGCCAATATTGTCTTGTGTTTCTAGGAATTTTAGAGTTTCCTTTTAAAAAATGGACACTGTACCTATGAATGAATGGTTATTGACTTCAACAAATTTCCTACAGAACAATATTCTTCACTCTTCCTGTCTGTTATGTTAGTTTTATCTTCTTGATCCAGGAAACACTGAGTGGACTATAATTTACTCAAGCAGCAAATCTCAGATTATGTGCATTTGATGGAGTTACTGTGACTGCAAATTGCCTTTTCCACCTTTCAAAAATGTGTAATTGAAAGTGAAATTTAGGCAAATAATGAAATAAAAGTCCTTTTGTGTTCTACAATGCATTGGGGAGTAATTCTATGATTATGGAAAGATTGCTTCATGGGATTCTGGGTTGCCTTTAGAAGCTTGAGCCTTCAAGAGAGGCTAATTGATGACTANCAGGCTCGGTGCCCAGATAGTCCCAGGTTCGGTTGGGCCTGTGCTCTGTGCCCTTTCCAGGACCAAGTAGTTCAGGTGTTTGGTGAGTGCAGTCGCACTCCTTGTTGCCTTTTCCTGCTGCTCAGCTTTCTGGGTGTACTGCTGGCACCCCTTTTTTAGGCAGAATGTGCCTGTCCAGCACCCCAAAAAGTCTTAGTTAGCAGAGAAGACTGCTTGGAGTTTGGTAAGTAAAGTGTCTCCAGGGCTGCAGTTGCCACTTTCCAACCCTTACAGCTCTCGCTGCCTGTCACTGGCGGGGGATGGTCTGCAGCCAGCTATTTCTGTTCCGCCTTTTGTTCTGTGTGCGGTCCTGGTGGTGTCTTATGTTAGAGCTTTTCACGTGGTAACTGTCCCACGGTGGTGTGCTAGCCCAAGTTAGTTCGCTCTAGTTATGTGCAGGGCGTTCGGGCCAGATTCTTAAGCGCTGCAGCCCACGTCTCCCATGCTNTTCTGTTCCGCCTTTTGTTCTGTGTGCGGTCCTGGTGGTGTCTTATGTTAGAGCTTTTCACGTGGTAACTGTCCCACGGTGGTGTGCTAGCCCAAGTTAGTTCGCTCTAGTTATGTGCAGGGCGTTCGGGCCAGATTCTTAAGCGCTGCAGCCCACGTCTCCCATGCTTCCCTGCCCAGCCCCCACCTGCTAGTGGCAGATGCAGGCGTCTGCTCTGCTTTTCCGCTGGGGGAGTTACTGTTGGGCTCTTAATCTGTTGGTTTTAATTATTTGTTTTCCTTCCATTATGTTGCCCTCCTTGCTTCCAAGGCTCACCACAGATTCGGCAGTGAGTGTTTCCTGGCATTTGGAAACTTCTTTTTAAGACTCTCTTCCCGGGACGGAGCTCCCTCCCTACCTCCTTTGTCTGTTTTTCCATCTTTTGTATTTTTTCCTACCTGTTTTTGAAGACAATGTTCTGCTTTTCTGGATGCCTGATGACCTCTGCCAGCATTCAGAAGTTGTTTTGTAGATTTTACTCAGCATTGAAATGTTCTTTGGATGAATTTGTGGGGGAGAAAGTGGTCTCCCCGTCCTATTCCTCCGTCATCTTCCACATGGATCTATCTTTTTCTTGTAATCTCTCAGGCAACATAGCCCACGGATGACTGCTCATTAAATGTTTATTGACAGACTAAAGCCCTTACTTGAGAGGGACCTGCGGAGAAGCATCTTTTAGTTGAAGAAACATGATCAACGTCTAACCATCAAGCTTTGCAGTAGGGGTGACTATGACACCTCCTGTCCTCATCACATGCACTGCTAGTTCCGGAAGTCCTCTGGCAGCCTCTGATGTTCTATCAGGAGTCTCCTTTTGGACTCCAGGCCCTAGGCAGGAAGATCTCCATCCATAATACCTCTAGGATTAAACGCCGATACCCTTCTTTTTAATTCCCATAAGTGACTCTGTGAGCCCTGGGCTCACAGGCTGCCACTCGGCAGGTGGCTGGCTTCATTCTTGTGCTCTTTCACTATCATTTCTGATATATTTTTTTCTGATCCAACAGTCATGTTAATGAAGTGGAACAAAAGCAGTTCCTCTTCCCTAGGTTCCAGATCAAATTTCCAGAGAGAAAAAGCCAAGACAAAGGACATTTGGATATGTCTGTACCCATTTCCACTAAAAATCAACTTCTGACGAGGCTTAAGGCAAGGGAGGAGACCCCCTGCACCACACCCATCCCACAGGGGTGGAGGCGGGACTCACCACCTTATAATAGGACTTGCAGAGATCCAGGTCCACAGATCCTTCTTTTCTTAACTCTGACAACTGTTTCTGATATGTGTGAATTTGTGCTCTAACTTTGGAAATTCTCATCTGAGTTCAAACTAATTTTAATATCTTATTACTTAGGCACTAGTAATAATGCTACCTTATCTGATATTCATCACTGTGTCTGTGCTAAGGGTGTTGTTGAGAAGATGTATCTTATAATGAATGTGGTGGAGAATCTATGGAAGACATTTCTATCTAGTGTTATTATTAGAATAATTCTACTCTTCTGTAGCACTTGACTTTATCTTGACTTTGCAAATTGTGTAGTTGATCATACATTCTTTTCTGTGTAATACTCAAGCCTAACTTGCGTCTGAATGATAGCACAGGTACAGGACTGTATGTTGTGAAAAAGTGAAAGTGTTAGTCACTCAGCTGTGTCCAACTCTTTGTGACCTCATGGGCTATAGCCCACCAAGCTCTCATGTCCATGGAATTCTCCAGGCAAGAATATTGGAGTGGGTTGCCATTCCCTTCTCCAAGGCTCTTTCCAATCCACGGATTAAACCCAACTCTCTTGCATTGCAGGCAGATTCTTTTACCATCTGAGCCACAGGGGAAGCCCATATAACCTTATATCTGGCACCATTTTCATTTAGTTCCTGCCTTACTTGGATTATTCTATTTGATGTCTAAAAGGCAAAGTGGTATAGTGTGGAGAGTTCAGTCTTTGGAGTAGGACAGATGATGATTTATATTCTGGCTTCATTTTTAGATATGTGACCTTTTCGTTTCCTCTCTAGGCCTCCTTTTTCTTATCTGGAAAATTATACTAAAAGTAGCACCTGTTCCTCTTTGAATGTTTTATGAGAACAGTACATATAAAGCAATACTTACAAAGCATGTAGCACAATGATTAACACATTCTTGTTCAAGAAATAGAAGCCACCACAATTACAATGTATATTTTCCTCTTTCTAAAAACTTGAGGCTGTCCCCAGTGCAAGTCTCTTTCCTCTGAATCCAAATCTAGTAAGACACTCACTACATCACACATCTTGACTGTGAGTCGCATTTCCAAAATTCTTTAGTCTTCAGTAGTTCCATGAATCATCAGTTCAGTTCAGTTCAGTCGCTCAGTCGTGTCCGACTCTTTGCGACCCCATGAATCGCAGCACACCAGGCCTCCCTGTCCATCACCAACTCTCGGAGTTCTCCCAGACTCAGGTCCATCGAGTCAGTGATGCCATCCAGCCATCTCATCCTCTGTCGTCCCCTTCTCCTCCTGCCCCCAATCCCTCCCAGCATCAGTCTTTTCCAATGAGTCAACTGTTCGTATGAGGTGGCCAAAGTACTGGAGCTTCAGCTTCAGCATCATTCCTTCCAAAGAAATCCCAGGGTTGATCTCCTTCAGAATGGACTGGCTGGATCTCCTTGCAGTCCAAGGGACTCTCAAGAGTCTTCTCCAACACCACAGTTCAAAAGCATCAATTCTTCAGCGCTCAGCCTTCTTCACAGTCCAACTCTCACATCCATACGTGACCACTGGAAAAACCATAGCCTTGATTAGATGGACCTTAGTCAGCAAAGTAATGTCTCTGCTTTTGAATATGCTATCTAGGTTGGTACAGTTTAAATCCAAAATTCAGGGACATGAGTACCTTATTCAATGCCAATCATTTTCCCACTAAACTCTACACTGCGTCACAATCTCAAAGTAGATGAGACAATCCTATCAAACTGTATTCCAGCTCAGCTGCTGCTTTTTATAGCCTTTGTTTCCCAAATCGAATCACCCTCATTTCTTCTTTCCCAAACACCCTGCTTACCAACTCACCCCTACCTTCTCTCCTTTCAGGGACATCAACTATATCCACCCCTCTCCCTCATCCACTATATGTAATCCATCACTCATCCTAGAAACTTTTACTTCCCAGCCTCCCAGTCCTCTCCCCTCATTTCAGAGTTCTCCAGCAACCATCTGCATGATCCACCCACACTCTCTCTCATCTGCTCAGCCTGCCCTATCCTGCACTTCATAAACAAATGCAAGAGAAAGTGCTTTTCTTTTCTTTTTTTCTTTTTTTTTTTTTACTTTACAATACTGTATTGGTTTTGCCATATATCAACATGAATCCGCCACGGGTGTACATAAGTTCCCACTCCTGAAATCCCCCCTTCCCACCTCCCTCCCCATACCATCCCTCTGGGTTATCCAGTGCACCAGCCCCAAGCATCCTGTATCCTGCATCGAACCTAGATTGGCGATTCATTTGTTATATGATATTATATATGTTTCAGTGCCATTCTCGAAAATCATCCTGCCCTCTCTGTCTCCCACAGAGTCAAAAAGACTGTTCTGTACATCTGTGTCTCTTTTGCTGTCTTGCACATAGGATTATCATTACCATCTTTCTAAATTCCATATATATATGTGTTAGTATACTGTATTGGTGTTTTTCTTTTTGGCTTACTTCACTCTGTATAATCAGATCCAGTTTCATCCACCTCATGTAGCCTTAGTGGTTCTGTTAGCCTACTTTTCAGAGAATAGATGCCTGTTTCCCCCCCCCCTTTTTTTTTTAACAGTTAAGGGAAAAGCATACTTTGCCCTTCCCCATACAAAAGTACCCAGAGCTTCTCTATTACCTTCGCACTCCCCAATAATATTAATACAATGTCTCCCTTCCTATTTCTTATTATATTGATGTTTCTAAAGTGGCTGCTACTGTTGCTGGCTCACTGACTAGTCTCATTAAAGACCCTAATCCTAACCCATACATAGTCCTTAGTTTAGAATCTTAATTGCAATTCTGAGACAAAAGATGATGATGCCCTGGACATCTTGTGATATAAATTTAAATATGCCTTGGATCCATCATGCAGGCGGCTGCTGTGACCAGCACACTAAGCGCAGGCAGCTGCTGAGAGTGGCGCACTAAGTGCGGCCAGGAAGAGCCACCCCGCGTCTGAGGTCAGGGGCAGCGGCCGGGAGGAGCCACCCTACACCCCAGGCCAGGGGCAGCGGCTGGGAGGAGCAATGCTGCACCCAAGGCAAGAGTTGGCAGCCGGGAGGAACAACCCAAGATCCAAGGAGCTGTGGCTGTGTGGGCGCAGGAGGGACTAGAGGAGCTATCCCACATTGAAGATCAGGAAGAGCAGTGGTGTGGAGATAATCCTCATCCAAGGTAAGGAATAGCGGCTGCGCTTTGCTGGAACAACCACCGTGAGGAGATACCCCATGCCCAAGGTAAGAGAAACCCAAGTAAGATGGTAGGTGTTGCAAGAGGGCATCAGAGGGCAGATGCACTGAAACCATACTCACAGAAAACGAGTCAATCTAATCACACTAGGACCACAGCCTTGTCTAACTCAATGAAACCAAGCCACGCCCACGGGGCAACCCAAGACGGGCGGGTCATGGTGGAGAGGTCTGACAGAATGTGGTTCGCTGGAGAAGGGAATGGCAAACCACTTCAGTATTCTTGCCTTGAGAACGCTGTGAACAGTATGAAAAGGCAAACTGATAGGATACTGAAAGAAGAACTCCCCAGGTCAGTAGGTGCCCAATGCTACTGGAGATCAGTGGAGAAATAACTCCACAAAGAGTGAAGGGATGGAGCCAAAGCAAAAACAAAACCCAGCTGTGGATGTCAATGGTAATAGAAGCAAGGTCCAATGCTGTAAAGAGCAATATTGCATAGGAACCTGGAATGTCAGGTCCATGAATCAAGGCAAATTGGAAGTGGTCAAACAGGAGATGGCAAGAGTGAATGTCAACATTCTAGGAATCAGCAAACTAAAATGGACTGGAATGGGTGAATTTAACTCAGATGACCATTATATCTACTACTGCGGGCAGGAATCCCTCAGAAGAAATGGATTAGCCATCACGGTCAACAAGAGAGTCCGAAATGCAGTACTTGGATGCAATCTCAAAAACAGAATGATCTCTGTTCATTTCCAAGGCAAACCATTCAATATCACAGTAATCCAAGTCTATGCCCCAACCAGTAACGCTGAAGAAGCTGAAGTTGAACAGTTCTATGAAGACCTACAAGACCTTTTAGAACTAATACCCCAAAACGATGTCCTTTTCATTATAGGGGACTGGAATGCAAAAGTNCTTGGATGCAATCTCAAAAACGACAGAATGATCTCTGTTCGTTTCCAAGGCAAACCATTCAATATCAGAGAAATCCAAGTCTATGCCTGAACCAGTAACGCTGAAGAAGCTGAAGTTGAACAGTCTATGAAGACCTACAGACCTTTTTTAGAACATATACATTACTGTATGTGAAATAGCTAGCTAGTGGGAAGCTGCTATATAACACAAGGAGCTCAATCTGGTGCTCTCTGACAACCTAGAGGGGTGGGGTGGGGTGGTGGGTTGGAGGGCAGTTTAAGAGGGAGAGGACATATGCATACTTATGGCTGATTCACAATGCTGTTATGGCAGAAACCAACACAATATGGTAAAGCAATCATGATCCAATCAAAAATAAAATTTAAAAATAAAATACAGTAGCTACATAGAGACAGCACATATTGTACATGCAAGGTGAGAAGTCAGACCAGAGGTACTTGCATAACACCATTAAAAACAAAAGAAAGAAAGGGACAAAAAAAAGAGAACAACTCTAAGTGCCGGAGGCCAGCGTGGGAATCCCATCTGTGACACGGTCATGCGGCAGAAATCCGATGGAAACCAGAATATGCCTGCTGCCGGGAGCCAGCGTGAGGAATCCCANTTGCCAATAGCCACATGAAAAGATGCTCAACATCACTCATCATCAGGGAAATGAAATCAAAGTCACAATACACTGCAACCTCACAAAAAAAAACATTAGATGGTTATCAACAAAAAGAAGAAATAACAGGTGTTGGCAGAGATACGGAGAAAAGGGCGACCTTGTATACTGTTAGTCATAATGTAAATTGATAGGACCACAATGGAAAACAGGATAGAGGTTACTCAAAAAAGTAAAACTATCATATAATCCAGCAATTCCATTTTTGGGTCTCTTTCTGAAGAAAACAAAAACACTAAATTGAGAAGATATATTCACCCTTATCTTCAGGGCTTTCCAGGTGGTTCAGTGGTAAAGAATTCACCTGTTAAGCAGGAGTTTGATCCCTGGGTTGGGAAGATCTCCTGGAGAAGGAAACAGCAACGCCCTCTAGTATTTTTGCCTGGGAAATTCCATTGACAGAGAAGTATGGCAGGCTACAGTCCATGGGGTCTCAAAAGAGTTGGACAGGACTTAACAACTAAACAATAACAATTCACCCTTATGTTCATTGCAATATTACTTCAGTTAGTTCAGTTCAGTCACTGCAAAGTTGTGTCCAACTCTTTGTGACCCCATGGACTGCAGCATGCCAGGCTTCCCTGTCCATCACCAACTCCCAGAGCTTGCTCAAACTCATGTCCATGGAGTCTGTGATGCTATCGAACCATCTCACCCTCTGTCGTCCCCTTCTCCTGCCTTCAATCTTTCCCAGCATCAGGGCCTTTTCAAATGAGTCAACTCTTTGTATCAGGTGGCCAAAGTATTAGAGTTTTAGCTTCAGCATCAGTCCTTCCAATGACTGTGATTGACTGGTTTGATCTCTTTGTAGTCCAAGGGGCTCTCAAGAGTCTTCTCCAACACCACAGTTCAAAAGCATCAGTTCTTTGCCACTCAGCTTTCTTTATGACCCAACTCTCACAACAGTACATGACTACTGGAAAAACAATAGCTTTGACTAGATGGACCTTTGTTGGCAAAGTAATGTCTCTGCTTTCTAACATGCTGTCTAGGTTGGTCCAAGCTGTTCTTCCAGGGATCAAGCATCTTTTAATTTCATGGCTGCAGTCACCATCTGTAGTGATTTTGGAGCACAAGAAAAAAAAAATATCTGTCACTGTTTCCATTGTTTCTCCATCTATTTTCCATGACGTGATGGGACAGGATGCTATGATCAAAACACTCATGGTTTTTGAATGTTGAGTTTTAAGTGAACTTTTTCACTCTCCTCTTTCACTTTCATCAAGTGGCTCTCTAATTCCTTTTCACCTTCTGCAATAAGGGTGGTGTCCTCTGCATATCTGAGCTTATTTTTATTTCTCCTGGCAATCTTGATTCTAGCTTGTACTTCATCCAGCCTGGCATTTTGTATGATGTACTTTGCATATAAGCTAAATAAGCAGGGTGACAATATACAGCCTTGACATACTCCTGCCCAATTTTGAACCAGTCTGTTTTTCCAGTATTATTTACAATAGCCAAAATATGAAAGCAACCTATGTCCACTGATAAAAAGGTTTTATGTGTGGGTATCTATATGTATTTAACATTTGTACTAGATTCTCTATGAGACCCCTCAGAAAGTCAGGAATAATTGTTAATGAAGAGCAAGACAATATAGGGTTATTGAAAAATGTGATTGAAATGTCAATCCCCTTCTTCTCATCCTTTAAGTCCCAGTTCACTGGCCTTTACCTTTGAGAAACTGCTTTTGATTCTTCCAGATGGAGATATTGTTCTTGTATTCATGCTGTGTTTGCAGAATTTCTACAACATGCCATGAAGATGCTGCTGCTGCATGTCTACAGATGGGTTCTCAGGAGTGTTCAACAGCATCTAAGGAGAGTATAATGTGAATTTGATCTGTACATTCTTCCTTTTTTGGAGGTTTCAGTGTTCATCATGAATTCTAGGGCCTGGCACCGGGCTTCACACTTTGCAGTAACTACTTAAGTGATGAGTAAGTGAATGTGTGAGGAATGAATAAATGAATTAATGTTTCACCTTGCAGGGTAAATGTTTTGAAAAATATTTTTTCAACCACATGGTTTCCTAAAAGTCTTTTAGTTAAAAGCATACAATTGAAAAATAAATGTGTTGCTTTAAAAGAGAATCTGCCTATCTGTTCTTAATAAGATACTGCGAGATGCTGAATCATCAAAAATGACATGATATTACTTACTCAAGAAGAAAAATGTACTAATACATTCTAAGAAGATTTTCGGCATCAAAGGTTACAATGAAAAGTCATGGTACTTTAAGAGCCCAATACTTAGCTCCAGGAAGCAAAGTTAACCTCATTTTCTCCTCTTTCTGCACCATTGCACTTCCATTGTCATTAAATGTTTTAAATACAAATTTCCATACATTGGTCCTTCATGGGATCATTGTTTTCCATCTTGAAATGCCTACTGCACTTTTGCACAGGATGGTGAAGGAAGATTTTTCTGAAGGTATGTGCTTATGATGAACTAAACGAGCCTACAGGGAAGGAAGCCTAAGGCGGTCAGGAGGGATGGTTGGCAGGAGCCAGGGTGGGAGAGCCGGTCCCCCCAGAAGGAAGGCATTATTCTGGCTCTTGGCTGCTCAGTGCGTCCCACTGAGGCCCTGACATTTAATGGGAATTGTGGTGAGGAAGGACCTGGTGGGAATCTTGGCTGCAGCCATGGGGATTGAAAATGCATGGGCCCAGAGATAGAAACAGTAAATTTTTACAGGCATATGGCCTCATTCTGGCACAAAAGAGATTCCTAATCCCTGTTCTTCGTAATGTAGTCCTTATATTCTTTCAGACCTGAGTGACAAACAGAAGTACCCCAAGCATCTTTCTTTACTCATCTGGAAAATAAACAATTTCTAAATTAGAATACAAAATTGCCATTTGTTAGGCACACTGATGTCAGCAAAGGCCAAGCTTTCATGCAAGATTAGGATATTCTTTCCAAATGATTTAGGCATTAATATAATAGCAACAACAACAGATTTTGGTAGCCTAAATAATTAATTAAAATTTGTGGCTTGCATTGATTGAATTCATAGGATAAGTGCACATTTCTCTTCTTTCTGCTCTCGTGGACCTACAGCACAGTCTTTGAACAAATGCTAAATGATGGGAAATTTTTGTTTATTGTGTAATTCAATAGCCCAGCTTTATAGCTGCTTATTAGGTGATTGTAAGATGCAGTGACAAGGAAAATTACAAGTTTCTTGTACTGATTGGCACAAACAATGGAATTAATTACAGTTGACTTTCAATTATACAGAACTATGAAGTTGCTGTGCAAGTATCAAGCTGAAGATTTTTTTCTTAAGGGGAAACAATGAGCAAGGGAAAAAGAAAATGATTTTGACAGAAGATTACATTTATTGTGACAAGCTTTATCATTCCAATATCAAGTTCATTTCTTGGGATTGGGTGAGGAGAAGAAAAGAGAGTACAGATGTGAGAACCAATAAGAAAAGCAGTGTGTTGGCAGCGGCAATATTTCCGATCATTTATCATTGACACTCCCAAATGAGTGTTTAAGAATGAAATTATCTTGTCATTTCCCTAAGGACTGAAGTTATGAGTAATGGAAAAAGAAACCAAACTCACACCCTCTTCTCTGTAAAATCAACTGGCTATCTAAGCAAGTAAAATTCATATCTTGGCTGGTTCTAATTAAATACAGGATTGTTTCATTACTTCTTAAACTCCCTGTCACATATATCGGTTCTCCCTGAAAACAACAGAAGAGATTGCTGCTTGGAGTCTCTGGTTTCGAATACTGATCTGTGTAATCTGCATGCCATTTCTAAATACATGGGTATCCCGATAAACAATAGATTTATTTTGGTACCAAGCGACATTTTTTTATTTTTTATTTTGGAATTGTAGATATATAAAAATCTCAATTCCTCCATTCCAGGACAAGCATCAGAATTTCTTCAGTACTAAGCGAGGCACTGTGGCATAGTTTTATATACATCATCTCACTGAATCTCAAGAACACTGAAATGGTATTGCTATGTTTATTGACAGTTCCATTTCCAGTTGTACCTCCTCATGTACCTGATGCCCAGATATAGCAAATGTCCTAGCCCTTGGAATACAGATGCCATTTTCCTGGTCCATATATTTGCTACTCCCTCTATTGATATTGGACCTGGGAATGCTTGCTCATCTTCTAAGATGCAGCTCAAACAGCAATCTTTCTGCTTGGTCGTCTTACGCAGAACTGATTACTGATTCCCTTTGTTCTCATACCAACTTACAAAAGGCCTCTGATTCCATTGTATTGTATTTTTACTAACATGTCTATATCTTTAAGTGGATTTAACATTTTTAGGGACATGAATTATTATTCATCTTTGTAACTCCATGGCCTTAGCAGAGATTTTAAGCTATAAAAGAAACTCTATACATGTTCACTAACTTGTTAAATGGTTACGGTTAATTTCATAGATTTACTAATGTTTCTGCATTAACATCTAGGTTTATCTTGAGAAGTGACACGCTTTTTGTATCTGTATTATTCCTGATTATTTGTTGTTTAGTCATCAAGTTGCTTTGACTCTTTGCAACACTGTGGACTGTGGCCTGACAGTCTCTTCTGTCCATGGGATTTTCCTGGCAAGAATCTTGAAATGGGTTGCCACTTCCTATTCCAGGGGATCTTCCTGACCCAGGGATTGAACCTGCCTCTGCTATGCCTCCTGCATTGGCAGGAAGATACTTTACCACTGAGCCACCTGGGAAGCATTCCTCACTATAAGTATGCTTAAATACTTTGCACATTTCTGGGAGAAAAATATTTTCATTTTTTTCCCCTTAAAGGGGAATTATTTAACAAACTAATTTAAAAGGCACATGCTTCTCTTAGGTGGACACTCACTCTTCAAATTGTCCCATTTCCACAAAGACTTGAGAATTTCCAGATTTAAAGAAATTCACAATATCAATATGAGAAGCTGTGTGGCATGCAGGAAAAACAGAAGTTAGAACTCAGAGACACGGCTTTGAGTCATAAAATTTTTCTTGAGTAAATGAGTGACTTTGGGGAACTCAATTTTGTTTAGCATCTTTATTTACTTACAGAATCCTTACAAGGTGTAAGAAGATGTACTTACTGAGTCATTGATTTTCCAGTTACTGGGTACACAGAAGTGAATAAAATTGCCCAATCCCTGTCATCATGGAGCTGACATTCTGGAGGGGGATTGAGACAATAGTCAAGTAAATTTAAAACAGGCGGTAGTAGTAGTAGTACTGGGAAGAAAACTGAATGGTACACAACGGTGTGTTCTTTTAGTGAGGCCTGCCAAGGAAGTCCACTTTAATAAGGGGACATTTGGAAAGAAACTGTAGGGGAATGAGAGTGTGGGCCAAACTGGTATGTATGGGGATGAGAACTCAGGCCAGTGAGTTCAGCTGTTACCATTCTTTGAATATTTGCTTTGAATGTCCCCAGACTTGGAAGACATATTAGTAATGACAATGGTCTCAATGGAAGAAAGTGTGTACAAAAAAAGGAAACTACTTCCAGACATTTCCCCACTTCAAAGCACCCTTCCAATACACTTGCTGGTCTCACTGGGTTGCTGCCACCGAAATTCAAGACACTTGCCTTTCCCCAGTAATGTTAGATTGTCCAGTTGATAACACATTCATATGTTCCCATGTGTACTTTCAGAGTAGGAAATGGCAATCCATTCCAGTATCTTTGCTTGGAAAATTCCATGGACAGAGGAACTTGACAGGCTGCCGTCTCTGGGTTGCAAAGAGTCAGACACAATTGAGCACACACACACATTATTTGTACTTAAAATAATTAATTTAGAGCTCAAATTTGCTTTGCTTTCATAGTTTCTCGAAGTCTGCGTCTTTTTCCTATAAATATTGGCTAAACTGATGAATGCTTTGTACATATATTGAGAGAAGCAATGTGAAAAGTAAATGCATAGACAGTTAATACTAAAAATTAGCATTAAGAGCTCCCTAGCAGTGCAAGGGTTAGGACTCCAAACCTTTACTGCCTAGGACATGGGTTTAATCCCTAGGAAGATAAGATCCCACAAGCCTTCTAATGCAGTCAGATAAATAAAATTATCTTTGATCTTATAAGATGGTGGAGTAGAAGGACGTGCTCTCATCTTCTACAAGAACTCAAAAATTGCTACTCGCTGCTCAACAGCCATCAACAGGAGAATGTTGGATCCCACCACAAGAAGATACTCCACTTCCAAGGGCAAAGGATAGCTTCAACAAGATAGTAGGTGGGGAAAAATCATGTTTAGAATCAAACTTCATACACACCAGACCTTCAGAGGGCTCAAACAAAACTTTGTGTGCACCAGGACCCGGGGATCCCACAGAGACTGAGCCAGACCTGCCATTGAGTGCTTCAGTGTCTCCTGTGGAGGCACAGTAATCAGTGGCCAGCCACAGGGACAAGGGTTCTGGCTGCAGCAGACCTGGGAGGCACCATGTGGGGCATAAATCTTCTTGGAGGAGATTGCCATTAACCACATCATAGAACCACTGGGCAAATGACCCATAAAACTGATGAACAATTATACCAAAGAAGTTCTTGCACTGTTATGAAAGTTCTAGGACCCACAGCAGATTTCCCAACCTGGGGATCCAGCAAACTGACTGCTCTGGCAAATTCCCCAGGGAATTTGACTTTGGAGGTTAGTGGGATTTGATTACAGAACTTCCACAGGAGTAGGGAAACAGATTCTTGGAGGGCACAGACAAAACTTTGTGTACACCAGGAGTCAGGAGAAAGGAGCAGTGTCCCCATAAGAGACTGAGCCAGACTTGCCTGTGAGCATCCAGGAGTCTCCAGTTGAGGTGTGGGTTGACAGTGGCTTACCACTGAATACAATAGTGCTGGGATAAGTTCTTTTGAAGGAGGTCATCAGTACTGCCATTATCCCTACCATAGTTTGGTCTCAAGCCAAACAACAGCAAGGGAACAGAGCCACACCCATCAACACAAAACTGGACTAAAGATTTACTGAGCAAGACTCCTCCCATCAGAACAAGACCAAGATTCCTCCACAGCCAGTTCCTCCCATCAAGAAGCTTCCACAAGCCTCTCATGTTTATCCATTAGGGGGCAGACAGAATGAAAACCACAATCACAGAAAACTAGCCAAACTGATCACATGGATCACAGCCTTATCTAAATCAATGAAACGATGAGCCATGCCCTGTAGGGCCACCCAAGACAAATAGGTCACGGTGGAGGGTTCTGACAAAACATGGTTCACTGGAGAAGGAAATGGCAAACCACTTCAGTATTCTTGCCTTGAGGACCCCATGAACAGTATGAAAAGGCAAAAAAGATAGGACACTGAAAGACGAACTCCCTAGGTTAGTAGGTGCCCAATATGCTACTGGAAAAGAATGGAGAAATACTCCAGAAAGAATGAAGAGATAGAGCCAAAACAAAAACAACACCTAGTTGTGGATGTGACTGATGATGGAAGCAANTGCCTTGAGGACCCCATGAACAGTATGAAAAGGCAAAAAAGATAGGACACTGAAAGACGAACTCCCCAGGTTAGTAGGTGCCCAATATGCTACTGGAAAAGAATGGAGAAATACTCCAGAAAGAATGAAGAGATGGAGCCAAAACAAAAACAACACCTAGTTGTGGATGTGACTGATGATGGAAGCAAAGTTCGATGCTGTAAAGAACAATATTGCATAGGAAACTGGAATGTTAGGTCCATGAATCAAGGCAAATTGGAAGTAGTCAAACAGGAGAAGGCAAGAATGAACACTGACATTTTAGGAATTAGTGAACTACAATGAGCTGGAATGGACAAATTTAACTCACATGACTATAATATCTATTATTGTGAGGAAGAGTCCCTAAGAAGAAATGGATTAGCTCTCATAGTCAACAAGAGTCCAAAATACAATACCTGGGTACAATCTCAAAAATGACACAATGATCTCTATTTGTTTCCAAGGCAAACAGTTTAATATCACAGTAATCCAAGTCTATGCCTCAACCAGTAATGCCAAAGAAGCTGAAGCTGAATGGTTCTATGAATAACAAAACTCTCTAGAGCTAACACCANTATGCCAAAGCCTTTCACTATGTGGATCACAACAAACTGTGAAAAATTCTTCAACAGATGGGAATACAAGACTATTTTTACCTACCTTCTGAGAAATCTGTATGCAGGTCAAGAAGCAACAGTTATAACTGGACATGGAACAACAGACTGCTTCCAAATTAGGAAAAGAGTATGTCAAGGCTGTATATTGTCACCCTGCTCATTAACTTATATACAGGGTACATCATGAGAAATCTCAGACTGGATTGAGCACAAGCTGGAATCAAGATCTCTGGGAGAAATATTAATAAGCTTAGATATGCAGATGACACCACTGTAACATCAGAAAGTGAAGAGGAACTAAAGAGCTGCTTGACAAAAGTGAAAGAGGAGAGTGGAAAAGGCTAGCGTAAAGTTCAATGTTCAAAAAATTAAGATTATGGCATTCAGTCTCATCACTTCATGGCAAATAGAGAAACAATGGAATGNATGACACCACTGTAACATCAGAAAGTGAAGAGGAACTAAAGAGCTGCTTGACAAAAGTGAAAGAGGAGAGTGGAAAAGGCTAGCGTAAAGTTCAATGTTCAAAAAATTAAGATTATGGCATTCAGTCTCATCACTTCATGGCAAATAGAGAAACAATGGAATGGTGACAAAGTTTATTTTCTTGGGCTTCAAAATCACTGTAGATGGTGACTGCAGCCATGAAATTAAAAGATGTTTGCTTCTTGAAAGAAAAGCTATGACAAAGCTAGGCAGCATATTAAAAAGCAGAGACATTACTTTGCTGACAAAGGTCTTTCTAGTCAAGGCTATGGTTTTTTCAGTGGTCACATGTGGATGTGAGAGTTGGACCATAAAGAAAGCTGAGGTCCGAAGAACTGATACTTTTGAATTGCAGTGTTGGAGAAAACTCTTGAGAGTCCCTTGGACTGCAAGGAGATCCAACCAATCAATTCTAAAGTAAATCAGTCTTGAATATTCATTGGAAGGACTGATGCTGAAGCTGAAACTCCAATACCCTGGCCACCTGATGTGAAGAACTGACTTGTTTGAGAAGACCCTGATGTTGGGAAAGATCGAAGGCAGGAGGAGAAGGGGATGACAGAGCATAAGATGGTTGGGTGGCATCACCAAGTCAACAGGCATGAGTTTGAGCAAGCTCTGGGAGTTGGTGATAGACACGGAGGCCTGGTATGCTGCAGTACGTGGTGTCGCAAAGAGCTGGACACAACCGAGCGACTGAACTGAACTTAACTTGATGCATAAATTTCAGATACATAGAAAAATGGCCCTTTAACATAGCAGATAATTGCAGTTTTGAAGATGAATAACCTCAGAGTATGTTTAATATTTCATTGGCCTGTTACCAACTTTTACTTTTCTCTGTTGTAGCAGATGAATAAAAATGGAGGGGTTTCTATACACACTGACACTTATTGATTCTATTAGTTTCTGGCAGCTGGCATTTTACTTTTACTCCATTAATAAATTGTGCTTAGATGCTGGATGTGCATTTTTATCAAGGCCCCTCATTTGCTCTTGACTGATTCCAAAAATTCTTTTGAGTTTTGCAATTTCCATTTCTCTTGTTCTTTGTTTTCTTTTTTGGGAAATGTACAACTAGTACCACACAAGTCTGTTTCCCAAGGAACACTAAAGCACAGAAAAGCATATTCTGTTTCAATTTGTGGAGGTTATTTAAGGGATCTCTTTGTTTTTCCTGTTTCTGAAATCCTAAAGAACAATGCTTTGCATATGCTGAAACCACAGGACTGCAAATCCGAAAGAAATTCATTTTGGCACCTGGGTAAAATTGGTGTGAACAAGTGCATTGTTTTTCTGAGTGTTATTTTCAAGCCCAGCACTTTGCAGTGGTCCAGTTTCCCTAAATCCACAGATAAGAGAAATAACATTAAAGTAAAATTTTAATAACGTAGAAGTCATTAAATTTGAATACTTGCCCTAAGTCCAAGGTTACGTAATCTAAATTTTTTTGGTGTTGTGTTCTTTCCAATGGTTGATTGGAGATAGTTCATGGTCATTGTAATTAATTTTATGTCTAGAATAGTGATCATTTATTTTTTAAAATAAGGAATAGATTAACATAGTTCAAAGTGTAAAAAACAAATATACACCTTTTACAATCTTCTCCTATTTGCTACAGTTTTCCCACCCTAGGGGGAAAGGGCTCACTGTCACTATTTCTGAAGCTCCTTTATGAGCATGCAAGCAAAAGCAAATATATAATTTTCCCTCCACATTTTCCCACAAAACAGTATAGTAGTATAAACATAATTCTTCATATTGTCATTTTGAAGTTGATTTTGATAAGTATATATAAAATAATAATCAAATACATTTGTATTTATATGACAATATATAAGCAATTATCAATGCACTGAAAGTAGCAAAAAATGTATAGGAAGGTCCCTTGTTCCATCCATCCAGTTTACCCACTGGTAACGTTGTGCTGTTCTGTGCTGTCATGTCTGACTTGAACTGTAGCCTGCCAGGTACCTTGGTCCATGTGGATTCTTCAGGCAAGAATACTGGAGTGGGTTGCTGCACCCTCCTCCAGGGGATCTTCCCAACCCAGGTATCCAGCCTGGGTCTCCTGCATTGCAGGCAGATTCTTTACCAGCTGAGCTACCAGTGAAGCCTCATTAACATGCTGTATAGCTTTTAATACAATACAATATTGACAGGAAAATGACATTGGTATAATTTACAGGAGCTGTTTAGATTTCATCAGTTTTACATGTATTTGTGTAAAATTTGTGAAATATGGAAATTATTAATTTGTTCTCCATCTGTAATATTATTTTGAAAATGTTATATATGTGGAAATGTTACACAGGTGTTAAATATGTAGGTCATCTATAGCTTTTGAGATAGGCTTTTTCACTCAGCAATATCACCTTCAGATTCACCCAAGATATGGATGCACCAATAGTTAATTCCCTCTGACTGCTTTGTTTTCCACATTAAAGATGTCCCATGGTTTTTTCTTTTAACCATTCATCTATCGTTTTTAATGTTTGGCTGTTACAAATGTAAATGTGCTATGGACATCATGAGCATTTATATTAAAGTAAGTTTTAATTTCCTTGGGCTAATACCCAAGACTATATCGATAGGTCAAGTGACAGGTGTATGTTTAGGTTTGTGAGAAACTGCCAAACTATTTTCCAGAATGGATGTACAATTTCACATCCCTATCACAATGTATGAGTGCCAGCATTTGGTGTTATTTTTAGTTATTATAATAGGTATGTAGTAATATCTTGTATTTCTAATTTGAATTTCTTTACTGGCTAGTGATGTTAGTATATAATTTTTTGCCATGTGCATGTTATTTTTGATTTCTTCAAGAAAATTAGAGTTATGAAGGGAACATTTCCTGCAAAGATGGGCACAATAAAGGATAGAAATGGTATGGACCTAACGTAAGCAGAAGATTTAAGTAGAGGTGGCAAGAATTCACAGAAGAGCTATACAGAAAAAATCTTCATGACCCAGATAACCACGATGTTGTGATCACTCACCTAGAGCCAGATCCTGGCTGACTTGATGGATATGAGTTTGAACAAGCTCCAGGAGTTGGTGATGGACAGGGAAGCCTGGTGGGCTTCAGTCCATGGGTTGCAAAGAGTCAGACATGACTGAGGGACTGAACTGAACAGATAGCTGAATCTTAATTTAGTGAAGAGAAAACAGGGTCAGCTGTACTAAGATATCATTTTTTACTTGTCAGCTTAAGTTCAGTTCAGTTCAGTCACTCAGTTGTGTCTGACTCTTTGTGACTCCATGAATTGCAGCACATCAGGCCTCCCTGTCCATCACCAACTCCCAGAGTTTACCGAAATTCATGTCCATCAAGTTGGTGATGCCATCCAGCCATCTCATCCGTTGTCGTCCCCTTCTCCTCCTGCCCCCAATCCCTCCCAGCATCAGAGTCTTTTCCAATGAGTCAACTCTTCACATAAGGTGGCCAANATGTATTTGTGTAAAATTTGTGAAATATGGAAATTATTAATTTGTTCTCCATCTGTAATATTATTTTGAAAATGTTATATATGTGGAAATGTTACACAGGTGTTAAATATGTAGGTCATCTATAGCTTTTGAGATAGGCTTTTTCACTCAGCAATATCACCTTCAGATTCACCCAAGATATGGATGCACCAATAGTTAATTCCCTCTGACTGCTTTGTTTTCCACATTAAAGATGTCCCATGGTTTTTTCTTTTAACCATTCATCTATCGTTTTTAATGTTTGGCTGTTACAAATGTAAATGTGCTATGGACATCATGAGCATTTATATTAAAGTAAGTTTTAATTTCCTTGGGCTAATACCCAAGACTATATCGATAGGTCAAGTGACAGGTGTATGTTTAGGTTTGTGAGAAACTGCCAAACTATTTTCCAGAATGGATGTACAATTTCACATCCCTATCACAATGTATGAGTGCCAGCATTTGGTGTTATCATTTTTAGTTATTATAATAGGTATGTAGTAATATCTTGTATTTCTAATTTGAATTTCTTTACTGGCTAGTGATGTTAGTATATAATTTTTTGCCATGTGCATGTTATTTTTGATTTCTTCAAGAAAATTAGAGTTATGAAGGGAACATTTCCTGCAAAGATGGGCACAATAAAGGATAGAAATGGTATGGACCTAACGTAAGCAGAAGATTTAAGTAGAGGTGGCAAGAATTCACAGAAGAGCTATACAGAAAAAATCTTCATGACCCAGATAACCACGATGTTGTGATCACTCACCTAGAGCCAGATCCTGGCTGACTTGATGGATATGAGTTTGAACAAGCTCCAGGAGTTGGTGATGGACAGGGAAGCCTGGTGGGCTTCAGTCCATGGGTTGCAAAGAGTCAGACATGACTGAGGGACTGAACTGAACAGATAGCTGAATCTTAATTCAGTGAAGAGAAAACAGGGTCAGCTGTACTAAGATATCATTTTTTACTTGTCAGCTTAAGTTCAGTTCAGTTCAGTCACTCAGTTGTGTCCGACTCTTTGTGACCCCATGAATTGCAGCACATCAGGCCTCCCTGTCCATCACCAACTCCCAGAGTTTACCGAAATTCATGTCCATCAAGTTGGTGATGCCATCCAGCCATCTCATCCGTTGTCGTCCCCTTCTCCTCCTGCCCCCAATCCCTCCCAGCATCAGAGTCTTTTCCAATGAGTCAACTCTTCACATAAGGTGGCCAAGATACTGGAGTTTCAACTTCAGCATCATTCCCTCCAAAGAAATCCCAAGGCTAATCTCCTTCAGAATGGACTGGTTGGATCTCCTTGCAGGCCAAGGGACTCTCAAGAGTCTTCTCCAACACCACAGCTCAAAAGCATCAGTTCTTCAGCACTCAGCTTTCTTCACAGTCCAACTCTCACATCCATACACGACTCCTGAAAAAACCATAGCCTTGACTAGATGGACCTTAGTCAGCAAAATAATGTCTCTGCTTTTGATACTATCTAGGTTGGTCATAGCTTTTCTTCCAAGGAGGAAGCGTCTTTTAATATCATGGCTGCAGTCACCATCTGCAGTGACTTTGGAGCCCCCTAAAATAAAGTCTGACACTGTTTCCACTGTTTCCCCACACAAGTGCTTAAGTGGTGTAAAAAAAATCTGTTTTTAAAAGAACTTAATTCATCCATGTAATTGATTTTTATGTCTTAAAGAATCGTGCCTCTTGGTATGGGGGAGATCAGTATGTAAATTAATGTAAATTGTTAAATCTTTGGAAAAGTCGACATTCTGATTTTTAAGGAAAACATAAACATGCATCTGAAACTATTTTTCTTGTGTCAAAAGTCACACCAAGAGGGGAGGACAAGATGGTGGAGGAATAGGTGGATGTGGAGTACATCTCTCTCCATGGAGATACATCAGGAATACAGCTTCAGACATAGAAGTGCATGCAGAACACCAACTGAGAGCAGACAGGAGTACCTGACCAGAGAAAAAGAATATATAGAACTATGGAAAACTCAGTGGGATGAAGGAACTAGGAGAAAAAATGGGAGTGTTAGTATGACTGGACCTGCCCTTGGCTGGTGGGGGATTGAAGCAGAGGTCCGATCCCCACATCAGGGCAATTGTCTGAGTCAGAGGAGAAACATATAAGGCTGAGAGTGAAACAGCTGATCTGTGGTAGCCTGAATTGAAGGAGAATCAGACAGTCCTTGCCATAGCCATACATAACCCAGACAGGGATACAGGTCCCCTGGAAGGTACAGCAGCTGGGAGATGAGGTTTAGGGATTGTGGAGCAATCCCAGGGCGAGAGCTGCTGTGGATTGTGGAGAGACGGAGCAAGGGGATGTTAGGGAGGAGACTGTGGTGGGAAATGACTGTGGAGGAAAGCCAGGCAGCCATGGAAGCAAGGCAATACTGCTGAGTCATTCGTAAGGGGTGAAGCTATAACCATAGCCTCTTCCTCCACCCCCACCCCCCCACCTGCCACACTGGCATTGGCAACTGAACAATTGCACTGAACTACAGAGTAGGACTCCTACCAGGGTGCTCTTTTAAGTGCCTGACACAAGGATGTACTGAGTAGGATCCCAGCCATGGGGGCCCCTCTATGTGCCTGATGCACTGAACAACAGAGAAGGCCTCCAGGCAACGGAGCCCTCTAAGTGCCTGAACGGTCAGAGCTACAGAGAAAGACTGGCCAAAGAGGCCTTCTGATTGCCAGCTACAAGAGGCTCAACAGAAGACTCAGATAGGGCCATAAGTCCTGAGGTGGAGGCAGTCCATGTCCCTGCACACTTGGCGCTACCAGGGTCCCCCAAAGCCAAGCAGCTGCCCCACCTTCACACTCACCTCTCACTGGGGCAGAGCTGCCACAGGCAAAAAAAGTCTTGGGCCTATGCATGCACTCAGAGTTGCATTGATAGTGTCCAAATCTTTGTGACCCTGTAGACTGTGACCTGCCAGGCTTCTCTGTCAGGGAGGGGGAACGCTCCAGGCAAGAATACTGATCAATACTGGTTGCCATACCTTTTTAGAGTACTGTATTTCCTGCTGCCCTAGCCGTCAACTCCCCTGAGCTCCTGGTGCTGCCAGAACCCCTGTGACCCAATCAGCTGCACCACCTCCACACCTGGCCCTCACAGGGGCAAACCCAAGTCCTCCAGGGCAGCCTCAGGAGCAAACCCCAGTGGACGATCCATATGGAGAGGTGGAAATAAAATCACAATTGAAACCCAGGGACAGTGTGGCTAAGGAAGAAGACCCAAAAACTCCCACCAGCTGTATGAGCTGCAGATTAAATCCAGATGATCAACTAGGCAGACTCTGTATCTATGGAATACATAAAAGGTCACTGAGAGCTCCCACAGAAGAAAACATGCTAGTTCTGAAAGCTGTGGACATTGGCGGCAAGACACAGAGGAGCAGGACCAGATTAGAATCTGAGCTGCCCCCACAGCAGGTCCAGAGGTCAGCACAGTGTTAGAGGGCATCCTAGGGAGGTGAGGTGGGCTGTGACTCCCAGTGAGGGAAAGGACTCTGACGGCAGTGACTCAAGAAAAAACATTTATTATTCTTATGTTTTGACTTATTCTATAGATTATTTTGGATTTTTTTCCTTCTCCCCTCCCCCCGACCCTGTTGTAGATGTTGATTTTAATAGCACTATGAAGTCTAATTAAGCTTTTGAGTTTTGTTTTTTTTCTTTTTTTTTCTCAGTCACACTTTTGTTGTTATAAACCTCTGCCTCTTCATTGGGCTTTTTCAGTTCNGAAAAACATTTATTTTTCTTATGTTTTGACTTATTCTATAGATTATTTTGGATTTTTTTCCTTCTCCCCTCCCCCCGACCCTGTTGTAGATGTTGATTTTAATAGCACTATGAAGTCTAATTAAGCTTTTGAGTTTTGTTTTTTTTCTTTTTTTTTCTCAGTCACACTTTTGTTGTTATAAACCTCTGCCTCTTCATTGGGCTTTTTCAGTTCTGGGGAGTTTTCCTTTTTTTTTTTTTTTTCTTTCTTAAATAATTTAACCTTTAATTTTTAAAACCAATTATATTTTTTCCTATATTTTTTCCTTTGTTTGCCTTTCCTATTGTCCTTTTCCCCTTGCAGTTAATCTTTAATGTATATAAATCTTCATCTACCTCTATTTAAATTTTAATGTATATTATTTCTTTCTTTCCTTTTTCTCAGCATATTTGTTAGTTTTGTTTTCATTGCTTTATTTCCCACTTGGCACCTTGCTTTCATTTTGTTTTCCAGTTTGTGCTTTAGTTAGTTTTGTTCTTAAGTGGCAAATATAATTTTTGATTTCCTATGTTGCTGGGTCAACCTACTGTACTTTATTTTTGTTGGACTGTTTTGACTTTGCTTATGGATGTATACATATATGTGTATATTCCATTATTTTAATTATTATTTGCCTGATTTTGTAACTTCCACTTGTCTGGGGTTTATCATTGATTGTTCATTTTTGTATATTTGTTTTCATCTCAATGCCATAACAAACCACTTGTAGAATCTTCGTTCCTGACCAGAGATCAAGCCCTGAGCATTTGAAGTGGGAGCATTGTCTCCAAGACCCTAGATTACCAGAGAAATAACCCTAGGGGTTACCAAACAGTGAGAACTCACACAAAGGAAACCACTTGAATACAAGACCCAGCATCACCCAACCACTAGTAACACCCTGAACAGGATGAAAAAATAAATAAATAAATAAATTTAAAAAAAATAAATAAAAAAATAAACAACAAACAAAACAAAAATACAAACCCATCCATCAGCAGACAGGATTAGCACTTCACTCAAAATTCCATGTCAGAGGAAAAACAAACAAACAAACAAAACCTCAGCATAAATCTCACCCGCTATGAAGTTTACACAAACCACTGGGCCAACTTTAGGAGGGCAGAAGCCAAAATGAGGAAAGAATTCAAACTTGAAGCCTGGGGAAAGGAGACCTCAAACACAATAACTAGAAAAAAAATAATGAAAAGGCAGAAAAATACCNACCTCAGCACAAATCTCACCCGCTATGAAGTTTACACAAACCACTGGGCCAACTTTAGGAGGGCAGAAGCCAAAATGAGGAAAGAATTCAAACTTGAAGCCTGGGGAAAGGAGACCTCAAACACAATAACTAGAAAAAAAATAATGAAAAGGCAGAAAAATACCACATGAACGAAGGAACAACTAGAAACACAGATGTCTAAATAAATGAAGAGGAAATAGGCAAATTATCTGACAAATAATTCAGAATAATGATAGTAAAGATGATGAAAACCCTTGAAAACAAAATGGAGAAAATGCAAGGATTGATTAACAAACACCTAGAAGAATTAAAGAATAAACATGCAGAGACAAACAACACAATTACCGCAATTAAAACTATTCTAGAGGAAATCAATAGCAGAATGTCTGAGGCAGAAGAACGCATCAATGAGCCGGAAGATAAAGTGGTGAAAATAACTTCTAAAGAGCAGAATAAAGTAAAAAGAATGACAAGGACTGAGGATGGTCTCAGAGACATCTGGGACAATATCAAACACAACAACATTCAAATTATAGGGATCTCAGAAGAAGAAGAAAAAAAGAAAGGACATGAGAAAATTTTTGAAGAGATTATAGTTGAAAATTTCCCCAACATGGAAAAGGAAAGAGTTAATCAAGTCCAAGAGGCACAAAGAGTCCAATACAGGATAAACCCAAGGAGAAACACACCAAGACACATACTAATCAAACTAACAAAGACTAAACATAAGGAAAAAATATTAAAGCAGCAAGTGAGAAGCAACAAGTAACATAAAAGGGAAACCCCAAACACTTAATAGCTGATCTTTCAGCAGAAACTCTGCAGGCCAGAAGGGAATGACAGGATATATTTAAAGTACTGAAAGGGAAAAATCTACAACCAAGATTACTGTACCCAGAAAGGATCTCATTCAAAGCTGATGGAGAAAGAAAAAACTTTTCAGACAAGCAAAAGTTAAGAGAATTCAGTACCACCAAACCAGCTTTACAACAAATGTTAAATGGACTTATATAGTCAAGAAATACAAGAGAAGGAAAAAGATCTACAAAATCAACCCGAAACAATTAAGAAAATGTCAATAGAAACATATATATCAATAATTGCTTTAAATGTAAATGGATTAAAGGCTCCAACCAAAAGATGCAGACTGGCTGAACGGATACAAAAACAAGACCCATATATATGTTGTCTACAAGAAACCCACTTTAGACCTAAAGACACACATAGACTGAAAGTGAGAGGATGGAAATATACATTCCATGCAAATGGGAAGCAAAAGAAAGCTGGAGTAGCAATCCTCGTATCAGACAAAATAGACCTTAAAATAAAGAAGATTATAAGAGATAACAAAGGACACTACATAATGATCAAGGGATCAACCCAAGAGGAAGACATAGCAATTGTAAATATCTATGCGACCAACACAGGAGGACCTCAATATATAAGACAAAAACTAACAGACATAAGAGGAGAAATTGACAGTAACATAATAATGGTAGGAGATTTTAACATCCCACTCACACCAATGAACAGATCATCAAAACAGAAAATAAGGAAAGACAAGTCTTAAATGATATATTAGATGAGATGGATCTCATTGATATCTTCAGGACATTCCATCCAAATGCAGAAGAATACACCTTCTCATGTGCACATGGGACAGTCTCCAGGATAGACCACATATTGGGGTGCAAATCAAATCTCAGTAAATTTAAGAAAATTAGATAATATTAAACATCTTCTCTGACCACAATACTATGAGACTAGATATCAATTACAAGAAAAAAACTCTAAGAGACACAAACACATGGAGATTAAACAACACATTTCTAAATAATCAACAGGTTACTGAAGAAATCAAAAGGGAAATAAAAAAAATATAGAAACAAATGACAATGAAAACACAACTCAAAACCTATGGGATGCAGCAAAAGCAGTTCTAAGAGGGAAGTTTATAGCAATACAATCCTACTTCAAGAAACAAGAAAAACATTGAATAGACAATCTAACTTTACACCTAAAACAACTGGAAAAAGAACAAAAAGACCCCAAAATTAGTAGAAGGAAAGAAATCATAAAGATTCAAGCAGAAATAAATGAAAAAGGAATGAAAGAAACAATAGTAAAGATTAATAAAACTAAAAGCTGGTTTTTTGAGTTGATAAACAAAATTGGCAAACCTTTAGTCAGACTCATCAAGAAAAAAAGAGAGAAAAATCAAATCAACAAAGTTAGACATTAAAAAGGAAAGATTACAGCAGAAATACCACAGAGTATAAGAGACTATTTTGAACAACTATATGGCAATATAATGGATAACCTGGAAGAACTGGACAGATTCTTAGAAAAGTTCATTCTTCCAAGACTGAACCAGGAAGAAGTAGAAATTATTAACAACCCCAATTACAAACACTGGCATTGAAGCCGTGATCAAAAGTCTCCCAAAAAACAAAGCCCAAGACCTGATAGCTTCATAGGAAAATTCTATCAAATACTTATAGAAGAGCTAATGCCTATTCTTCTAAAACTCTTTTAAAAAATTGCAGAGGAAGAAAAACTTCCAAACTCATTCTACGAGGCCACCATCACTCTGATACCAAAACCAGACAAAGACAACTCTAAAAAAGAAAACTACAAACCAATATCACTGATGAACATAGATGCAAAAAGCCTCAACAAAATTTTAGCAAACAGAATTCAGCAGCAAATCAAAAAGCTCATACACCATGATCAAGTTTGGATTATTCCAGGAAGGCAAGGATTCTTCAATATATGCAAATCAATCAATGTGATACACCATATTAACAAACTGCAAATTTAAAACCATATGATAATAGATGCAGGAAAAGCCTTTGGCAAATTCAGCTTCTGTTTAAGATTAAAACTTTAAAAAAATGGTCATAGAAGGACCCTACCTCAGCCTGCTGCTGCTACTGCTAAGTTGCGTCAGTTGTGTCCAACTCTGTGCAACCCCATAGACGGCAGCCCACCAGGCTCCCCCATCCCTGGGATTCTCCAGGCAAGAACACTGGAGTGGGTTGCCATGTCCTTCTCCAAATAGTAAAGGCCATATATGATAAGCCTACAGCAAACATTCTCAATGTTGAAAAACTGAAAGCATTTCCCCTAAGATCAGGAACAAGAAAAGGGTGCCTACTTTCCCCACTATTATTCAACATAGTTCTGGAAGTCCTAGCTACAGCAATCAGAGAAGAAAAAGAAATAAGAGAAATGCAGGTTGGAAAAGAAGAATTAAAGCTCTAACTGTTTGCGGATGACATGATCCTGTACATACAAAACCCTAAAGATAGTATCAGAAAATTGCTAGAGCTAATCAGTGAATTTAGCAAAGATGTAGGATACAAAATCAATACACAGAAATCACTTGCATTTCTATATACTAACAATGAAAAATCAGAAAGAGAAATTAAGGAATCAATCCCATTCAACATTGCAACAAAAATAATAAAATATCTAGGAATAAACTTACCTAAAGGGACAAAAGAACTGTACACAGAAGATTATAAGACACTAATGAAAGAAATCAAAGATGACACAAACAGATGGAGACCTATTTCATGTTCCTGGGTAAGGAAGAGTCTATATTGTGAAAATGACTATACTACCAAACACAATCTACGGATTCAATGAGATCCCTATCAAATTACCAATGGCATTTTTCGCAGAACTAAAGAAAAGAATTTCACAATTCATATGGACCCTGAATAGCCAAAGCAGTCTTGAGAAAGAAGAATGGAACTGGAGGAGTCAACTTTCCTGACTTCATATTATACTACAGTCATAATAAAGCTACAGTCATCAAGACAGTAAGGTACTGGCACAAAAACAGAAATATAGACCAAAGGAACAAGATAGAAATCCCAGGGAAAAACAAACAAACAAACAAAAATATGCACCTATGGGTACCTTACTTTTGACAAAGGAGGCAAGAATATACAATGGGGCAAAGACAGCCTCTTCAATAAATGGTGCTGGGAAAACTGGACAGCTACATGTAAAAGAATGAAATTAGAACACTTCTTAACACCATGCACAAAGATAAACTCAAAATAGATTAAAAACCTAAACATAAAACCAGAAGCTATAAAACTCTTAGAAGAAAACATAGGCAGAACACTCAGTGGCATAAATCAAAGCAAGATCCTCTATGACCCACCTCCTAGAGTAACATAAATCAAAACAAAAGTAAACATGTAGGACTTGATTAAACCTAAAAGCTTTTGCACAGCAAAGGAAACTGTAAGCAAGGTGCAAAGACAACCCTCAGAATGAGGAAAATAATAGTAAATGAAACAAGTGACAAAGGATTAATTTCCAAAATATACAAGCAGCTCAAACAACTCAATACCAGAAAAACAAACAACTCAATCAAAAAGTGGTGGAAAGACCTAAACAGACATTTCTCCAAAGAAGATATACAGATGGCTAACAAACAGATGAAATGAGCCCAACATCTCTCATTATTAGNGTCAACTTTCCTGACTTCATATTATACTACAGTCATAATAAAGCTACAGTCATCAAGACAGTAAGGTACTGGCACAAAAACAGAAATATAGACCAAAGGAACAAGATAGAAATCCCAGGGAAAAACAAACAAACAAACAAAAATATGCACCTATGGGTACCTTACTTTTGACAAAGGAGGCAAGAATATACAATGGGGCAAAGACAGCCTCTTCAATAAATGGTGCTGGGAAAACTGGACAGCTACATGTAAAAGAATGAAATTAGAACACTTCTTAACACCATGCACAAAGATAAACTCAAAATAGATTAAAAACCTAAACATAAAACCAGAAGCTATAAAACTCTTAGAAGAAAACATAGGCAGAACACTCAGTGGCATAAATCAAAGCAAGATCCTCTATGACCCACCTCCTAGAGTAACATAAATCAAAACAAAAGTAAACATGTGGGACTTGATTAAACCTAAAAGCTTTTGCACAGCAAAGGAAACTGTAAGCAAGGTGCAAAGACAACCCTCAGAATGAGGAAAATAATAGTAAATGAAACAAGTGACAAAGGATTAATTTCCAAAATATACAAGCAGCTCAAACAACTCAATACCAGAAAAACAAACAACTCAATCAAAAAGTGGTGGAAAGACCTAAACAGACATTTCTCCAAAGAAGATATACAGATGGCTAACAAACAGATGAAATGAGCCCAACATCTCTCATTATTAGGGAATTGAAAATTAAATCCACAATGAGATATTACCTCACACTGGTCAGAATGGCCATCATGAAAATGTCTACAAACAATAAATTCTGGAGAAGATGTGGAGAAAAGGGAACACTCTTGCTCTGTTGGTGGGAATATAAATTGATACAGGCACTATGGAAGATGGTATGGAGATTCTTTAAAAAACTAGGAATAAAGCCACCCTCTGACCCAGCAATCCCACTCCTAGGCATATACCTTGAAGAAACCAAAATTGAAAAAGACACATTGTATCCCATTTTTCACTGCAGCACTATTTACAGTAGCTGGAACATGGAAGCAACCTAGATGTCCATTGACAGATGAATGGATAAAGAAGTGGTGGTACATACACACAATGGAATATTACTGAGCCATTAAAAGGAACATCTTTGAGTCAGTTCTAATGAGGTGGATGAACCTAGAACCTATTATGCAGTGTGAAGTGAGTCAGAAAGAGAAAGATAAACATCGTATTCTAATACACATATACAGAATCTAGAAAAATGGTTCTGAAGAATTTACTTACAGGGCAGCAATGGAGAAACAGACACAGAGAATAGACTTATGGACATGGGGAGAGGGGAGGAGAGGATGAGATGTATGGTAAGAGTCACATGGAAACTTACATTACCATATGTAAAATAGATAGCCAACAAGAATTTGCTGTATGTCTCAGGAAACTCAAACAGGGGCTCTGTATCAACCTAGAGAGGTGGGAAGGGGAGGGAGATGGGAAGGAGTTTCAAAATGGAGGGGATATATGTATACCTATGGCTGATTCATCCTGAGGTTTGACAGAAAACAACAAAATTCTGTAAAGCAATTATCCTTCAATTAAAAAATAAATTTAAAAAATCACCAAAGTAAAAATTTGTAGTTTAAAAAATAAACTGTCTCTGCCTTTCAAAAGTATGATTAGGATTGCACTGCCTTCAGCTAATAGTAAACATGAAATCAGGTAAAAATATGACTATCATCTTCTCTTCTTTTATTTGTGAAAAATACAAGTGATCTTCACAGATTGCTGGGAAGATATTCTGCTGCTTCTAGATGTTTATAACTCTTTGTGTTGTATTTTGTGGTGCTCAATGGTTTCTGAGATTGTTAAGTATAAAATACGTATTTTTATGACCATTTATTTTATGAATCTATAGTTTTCATATTTCAAGGCAGGGTTTAAAGAAAATGAATGAGACAAGAAGCAAGAAAACTTAAAGGATGGTTGAGAATAAGGTCAGCAGTTTCCTGGAACCTTTAGCAGAAAACATATCTGTCTCATTTCCCTTTTCATCACAACCATATACACACATATTTGATACTGTACACTAACATCGGTACTTAAAAGGAAAATAGAGATGTATTTTCACATATGTGAAATATTAAATTCATTATATGTGTAATATATTGCTTGTTTCCCTTGTATTCTAAATACATACATTGCTTGCCCACTGGTAATACAGTGCAGGGTAAAGCAAATATTTTTATTTGTTTATAGGATACAAATATCTCTTATACATAAGTGCTATTTACATTTTAATTAAAAAAGGGCTTTTGAAAGATAATAGTGCTTTTCTGAAGGGACTCTGGGTAGTTTCTCACAAATAACTGGATGAAGTCCAGCTAAAATACTTCATTAACTTCAGAGAATAATGTTTTTCATATTAAATGTTGTATATTTTCACTTTGGACTTCCCTGGTGGCTCAGACAGTAAAGCATCTGCCTACAGTGCGGGAGACCTGGGTTTGATCCCTGGGTCAGGAAGATCCTCTGGAGAAGGAAATGGCAACCCACTCCAGTACTCTTGCCTTGAAAATCCCATGGACGGAGGAAAGAGTCGGACATGACTGAGCGACTTCACTTTACTCTTAACTTCATTTTCACTTTGGTACAACTTAAAAAATTCATGGACCACATTATTTCACTTCAAAATTAAACCACATCTCTGTTTAGAAACCATAAGTAAGTATCAAAACATGAAAATATGAGAACCTTAATTTCATGGAGATTAAGTGGATACATTTAAGCTATGAATCATTATCACGGAGATGTTTGATTTTTGTAAAGGTATATTTTCTAAAGAGTTTTATGAAAATACTGCTTTCCTTCTGTAATCACCTCATTTATCATATAGAAAGAAAATGTGGAAATGAAAATGTCTTGAATGTTAAGACCTATTAGATGATAATTCCAAAAGAAAATTTTGAAAATAATTCTAATTCAAAGCAGACTTTAGTAATTTAGAAATATAAATTAAATTCAATTTATATGCTTGTTTTTTCAAAATTAGCATTTGAAATCTAATGATATATTTTACATTATATATTTTTAAAATATATTTTGTTTTTATGAAACACTTGGGTTTTGTTTAGAACAACACTGATTATTCAAATAGAAAATTTTATCCCAACTCATATTAAACTATTTTAAAATTCAATTGTTAAGTATACATACTACAGATGTTACTACCATAATATAGATATTGATTTCCTGCTTTTACCTTGTTGACTAAAAAAAAAGAAAAAACACAGCACAAAAAACTCGCAACCTCATTGTGGGTTTGGTTTTATTTGGGACAAATAAGGAATATAGCCCAAGGGACAGCATCTCAGATAACTCTGAGAAACTGATCTGAAGAGGTAACAGGGAAAGTCAGTACATATGTGATTTTGGTGAAGGAGGGATGCATGCAATTAAACACATATTTTTGCAGAAGTTCACAGGTATTATGAGGAACAGATGTTTCTGTTAATAAATTTAGTATTTTTCTAGATATGAGAAGATGCAGTAATTTGCACACATAAAATCTTCTCCTGAAAACATCTAATTATCTGAAAACTTGTTCTGCCAGTTTTTTCCAGAGAATGGGATATCTCATTCTTGATCTCCACCCTGAACTCCTTTCAGAGTGTGCTGAAAATCAGTGACCACAGTGGCTAGTGACTTAATAAGACCCCAAGAGAATAAGTGACTTGTCCTGAATTCTCCAGCTGTTAGTGCCATGACTTCTCTAAGGGATAACCACAATAAAACTTCAGAATAATAGAGCTAGCAAATTTTCCTCACTGACAATGTCTCTCATTCTTGCTAAGTTAAATGGGAAGAAAGCTGATGAGTCAGCATAATTTTATTTCAACCATTTGGTCTTCTCAAGGCAATTGTGGCCTATTTTCATATTTCTTTACATTGGACAAAAACAAAGGAGGAGTTATATTTATTTTTGAAATTCCATTTATTTCCTCAGAAGAAAGTTTTGTATTGCATATAGAGTTCTTTGTCCTTTTCTTCTGTAGGACACTTTTCAAACTTTCCAAGTTTTTCTTGCCATGGTGTGTTTCACCTTAGGGACCTGCTGCCTCTTGCAAGGAGAAGGCAATGGCACCCCACTCCAGCACTCTTGCCTGGAAAATCCCATGGACGGAGGAGCCTGGTGGGCCGCAGTCCATGGGGTTGCTAAGAGTTGGACACGACTGAGTGACTTCACTTTCACTTTTCACTTTCATGCATTGGAGAAGGAAATGGCAACCCACTCCAGTGTTCTTGCCTGGAGAATCCCAGGGACGAGGGAGCCTGGTGGGCTGCCGT